>JAPYYW010003006.1:0-17067 GCA_030522545.1 Cremastinae sp. A BG-2022a
AGGTCTGCGTGTAAACTCACTCGAGCGTAACTCGAGCTCGAGGTTCGCGTTAGAGTGGGGGAAGCGCTCGAGCACGGATTAGGGGAACCGTTCTTATTGGGAGGTCGTACTGTATATAGTTTGTATATAAAACAGTGTTCTCGCATGTGCAGTGCTAGTTGATGCGTACAACCTATAAAATGAGCATATTTGTATATTTTTCGAGGATAACGAGAGCAAAGTTTCAATGGTCAATGACACGGGGAGACACGTGATATTCGGCTCGAGGAAAATGTGAGAGGGAGGAGGATATGAGGCTCGATCGGAGTAACGGGAGCTGTGCTCTAGTATCGCCGGGTGTCGACGTCGTCCGGACTACATAGTTGCGTTCCTCATTCGAGAGATACAGCGATATACGAGCGAGAGCGAGAATATAGGATCTAATAATACAATCTCGCCTTTCTGACACGAGTGCTTTCTCTCTGTCTCTCTTTCACGCAAACGCACATACGGCTCGTATACAAATGCATAAACGTTTATACACATATGTATATGCGTCGAGTCTGCGTTGGCGCTTTTCGCTTCTGCTGGTCGACCTCCGAACGCAATCGGATCGCCTATTATACGCGGCCGATATAGACGCTAGCTCTTCTCCTGTATATACCACGAACACGCGCATACGTCACATTTGTTGTTCGTGCGCGAGCCCCGAGAGACTTCTCTGGTTTCGCGCTCATCCGTGCGCGCCTTGGGTCAGCAGCGCGGCTCTCTTGGTATTAGCGAAAGATGAAGAGAGAGAAGGAAAGGCGCTCGAGAGACGGGAGGAGCGAAGAAAGAAATATATATATATACGGAAAGAAGAGAAAGAGAGAGGAAGAAACAGGAAGAGAAATAAGAGGGAAAAGCAGGAGGAGTCGGGGCTGAAAATAGCGCATTGAAATCTCAGATCTCCTCTTGGCTCGCTTATTTTCTACCGAAGCACGTATCGCGGGGCGCGTGTGTCGAGTGCCGATTATAAACACACGCCGCGCGCCCGCTCCGTCCCCGAATCTTTCGTCTCTTGCCGTCGATCTCTGCAAATCCAATTATTTTCATGCCGATCAAAGACAGAGAGTGTGTGCTGAGTGAGAAAAAAAACGCATTACTCCCGTTTGCGCATCGGACGAAATGAAACTTGGATATATCTTTCTTTTTTTTTCCTCGTTTCATTTCTCGAGACAAGAAAGCGCGCAGCAGCGAAATGTAGAAACGAATTTTTCAGAGTGTATGTACAATTGGTCCGGAGTGTGCGTGCGAAAATAAGGAGAAAGGAGAGAGAATCGGAGAAAAAGAGACGAGGGGAAGGGGCGCATGAAATTCTAGCGAGGCGAAACATATATTCCGCGATTCTCGCCTATTACCATCAGAGAGAGAGAGAGAGAGAGAGAGAGAGAGGGAGATCGAGTTAGCCGAGATGGAAATTAGCATAATTCGTAATTTTATTTCTCGATAAATTAGGTATATATGGCTGGACAGGTCAAGCACTCTCAGCGCGTCGTTCGTTTTTTCCAGAGTTTGTCTCGTTTTTTTTTTTGCTTCTTCGAGGGGGTGGGGGTGAGGGTGAGGGGGATGCACGCATCACAGGCTCTCGTACGGAGATGTTATCGCGGGCACGGGTATATACGAGGGAATCTCGCGGGATTCCTCCTCTATAATCCGGCAAAAGAGAGAAAGAGAACGTCAGAGTTTATCGCCTCTTGTATATGAGCACGAATATGTGCGGGCGCGGGGGAGACGCTTCTTTTCCCGACGCGATAAAATCTGCTTCGTCGCTCGCGGTACCAAAAATATTCATATTTCCCCCCGCGGCTCTCGCGCCATCACCGTGTATATCTCCAAAGGAATCAGCCTCAATTGACGTTAAATTTCATTCAATAATACAAATTGACGCTGATCCCATCCGAGCACGCCGGCCTCTCAATTTCAGACTAATTCGCTCGTCCCAGCCGCGAATTACACCCCGCGCCGCGTCACCCCTCATTTTCCGCCGTCTCGCCATTCTTCTCCCTTCCCACTCTGCCCTTGCAAGCCATCTATCTAAACAATTACCTCTCTCTCTCTCATTTACCGAATTGTCAAAGAAGTTTACTTCTTCCATGTTCATCATTGTTTTTTTCTTCAGTTCCTGATTGTTTTATTACACTTTCGATTTATATACCGAAATGCGCCTTTAAAACATTTTTTGCACATCATTTTCCATTATCTCTAGAGAATATTTTTTGTTGGAAAATATAGCTGTTTAATTTTTTTTTAAATATGATACACACAAGCCTTTTCTTTATTTTATAAATAAGAGTACAAATTTATTGTTACGGTAATGAAATATTTTGCTGATTTTGTTATTTTAAGGTAATTGCACCGTGGTATGTCGTTTGGTTCATATTTTGTTACAATTTTTCATAAAATTTTCTTACCGTTGTACGCACACGTGTGTTAATTTTTAATTGATTAATATTGCGATCTTCAACAATAACTCAATAACTTCTACATGGTGAAGCTTTCTAAAATTTTGCACACATTTTCATACGATATCGAAGAAGCATCGTTCAATTTTTTTTCTTAATTCTGAACTAAATTTTTATTTTATTTTGTTAATTACATAGCAAACATGCGTCATCTTGGATGACCTTGTATATTTAGAGTATGTTGTTCTTTAGTTAATTTGCAAAAACTTTTCTTAATGAATTTTTGCTCGTAAAGCACTTTGTACGTGAGAAAAACTAAGACGAAAATTTGTGGTTTTACTGCCATGGCCATACCACCTTAATCTTTTATTTTGTCGAATCTATAGTTTACTCAAAACAATTTTGTTATATTTTTGTTTGAAAGAGGAAAGAAATGGATAGAATATATTTGATTATTCCCACTAATATTTGTTCTCAGTTCATATTGTTCGTATTCTCAGTGCATGTTGACATGTTAGAAAATATTGATCGACGGTCTCGCGTGAGCAATATTTCTCATCTGATCTATATCTCAGCTATTTCAAAATTTGTTTAGAAAAGGTATAAGAATTTTGTGATACGAAGCAGGAGTAGGGAATTGCGTAATACAAAAATGGCAATAGGGGGAAAGAAGAGAGGAAAGAAGAAAAAAGCGAGGAGTGAACGGTCTCGGGTCGAAAAGTAACAAACGGCGAGGAATTTCGTGCATCCCCGAAGAGGAGAAAGAGAAAGAGAATAAAGCGAGGGAGAGGCGCGCGCGACACTACCGCGTAGCGCGACTGTACGGTTAATTTATGTACCGGACGATTAATAAAATTCACGGGCGCTTCACCGATTGGAATCTCGGTCGTGGCACTCGAGTCCTCCCCGCCTGTATACGCGAGATCGCTCGTGTTAAGCTCGTATTATGGACGCAGCATTCGAAAAAAAAGACGAGGGAAAAAACTCCTCTTTTTTCTTCATTTTCACTATCGCGAGCCTTCATTTGTTCCTATTTATTCGACATCGAACCTCATCGCGGATTCCTTCGTCCTCATTTGTCGACGATGCACTTTTTTCCCAATCTTTTATTTCAAATAAAAAGTTTACATGTTCCGTGTGCCTATATACTCTTGTGCGTTTATTTTATTTTTTTACTTCGAAAGTTATCATAGAAACAACGAGTTAATTTTTGCTAGATTCAATTTTTTCGAATTTTCATGTTATTATGTTTCAAATAATGACGTAAATTTATCTCGAAAATCTATTCAGACGTCTTCAACGTAACTTTGATATAATGATTCATGAGCAGAAGCTTCGTCTCGTTAGTTTTCAAGTTAGGAGCATAAATATAAATTTATAAACACGGCTCGTGAGTGTGCAAGATTCTTGATAAAAACGAAACTTTCGATTATCGTCTTTTCTCATTTCGTGTCCCTTTTTCCTGAATTTTTCAATTTTTTTTTCTTAAAACAGCGCATATTCGGATGTTTTTATTGACTGAAACTTCAATACAAATTATTTTATAGCTACAAATCCTAATAAAATAAATATTAATATTGGACCATCTTCCATTTTTGAAATAATTTTTTTTTCCAACTAATGAATTTGTACGTATAAAACATTCGCTCTGACCTTCTGAATTTCACAATATGATGGACAAAATTGTCAAGCTAGAAGTGTCCTAATTGTTTATTACATTCTACTTTTTATACAAGATGACCTCTCTTTTGCCATTTTTTATATTCTGACATATAAATAAATAAGAAATTTCGGTTACGAGCGTAACGACATATTTTGGCGAATGTTGATTTCGAAAATGATCCCTGTCTCTTTTTGAAAAGAAATAAATGAATGTCAAGGATATCCTTTTTGATTGGGGAATAGTTCGCGAGCAGGAGTCTCGTTAATTTCCAAGTTGGAAGTGTAAATATAAATTTCTAAACATATCTCGGGAGCGTGCAAGAATCCTAATGAAAACGAAACGTTCGATAATAATCGTCTTTGCTCATCTCGTGTTCCTCTCATTCAGTGCGAGGGACGATAAGTTTGTCCCTCGCGCTCTAACGTCTCGAGAATCGTACGTCTCCGAAGACGGGATGTCCCGTCGAGGAGTGAACCACGGACAAATTTACTGCTGAGATCAAGTCCGGATAAGGCATACCTGGTGGACACCTCGTTCGGGTTATATGGGCCCCCCCGGATGCAACGGGTGGTACCAAAAAACACTTTTCTCTCTCTCTCTCTCTCTTCCTCTGCTCGCGCCTCTCTATTATTTTCGTACCCATCACCCTTCCCCATTTCTCTCGCTCGCATCTCATCGCGATCCTCTCCTCCTCGCTCTCATGCCCATCGGCTGCCCATTATATATTTCTCTCTCTCCTCCATTTTGTATCTCGATCGAGACTCGGAAATAATTCTTCCCCCTTTATTCCCATATTCGTGTATATTTCTTAACGGTAGTTGATTATCTCTCTCTCTCTCTTTTGTTTCATACCTGCGCCCGTCTTCTCTTTATTTCCCTCTCCCTATCTTTTTGTCACGGCTATTTTTTAAATCCTCCTTCACTCTTCGACAGACGGAATTACGAGAATTTTTTTCACGACTTGTTTCTTTCTTTTTTTTTCTTGTTTTTTGGTCACCATTTGTTTCCTCGGCCGTGCTAATCAGTAGTCAATTTTATATCGTGAGAAATAAAACGAGATTCTCGCGAGAGACGGGGCGAATGAGGAAACGAATAATTCTGGAGTGGCCGTTCGCCTTGCCCACGGGGGAGAGAGAGGAAAATCCGAGTTTCGTGGAAAGAACGTACGGGTTTTAAAATGTTGGTCGTAGACACGTCGATATCTTTTATTCTCCCGGGCGAGAAGAAAACGCTCGGTGTGTGCGATTCGAAACGACTTGTAAAACAAGCGGTTAACGATTGCCGTGACCGAAAGAGACGGGACGACGCGGGGCTGCGAGAATTAAAAAAGCGCGCGTCGCTTCCTCGCCGGCAGCTTCGCAACCGAGGAGGTCCCGACTCGCGGAATTAAGTTTACGAGATGTACCGCAGATACGAGACCTTCGTTCCACTTTTCAGTTTACCGAAAATTCCCCCGTGCACCTCGCCAAACGCGTTATGCTCCTCTTTTGCATCGTTTCCCAAATTCCGTTAATATGCCCGGTCACTTATTGCGACGAACGAACACTTGAAAATCGCAAATTTCCCAAATATCGTGCGTTTTCTGCATATAAGCAACAATTTTCGTT
This sequence comes from Cremastinae sp. A BG-2022a, assembly GCA_030522545.1. Classification (NCBI taxonomy): domain Eukaryota; kingdom Metazoa; phylum Arthropoda; class Insecta; order Hymenoptera; family Ichneumonidae; species Cremastinae sp. A BG-2022a. Next base: position 5,694 of record JAPYYW010003006.1, read on the forward strand.
CAAAGACTGTTTTAAATGGCAGTACGTTAAATCTACTCTTGACATAATTTTTTCATATTTCACCTTAAATGTGGCTGCTATAAAAAATGGACTATTTTGGAATAAATTTACTCAAAAAAAACTCTTCTGCAGTTTTAAAAAGCCAAATTTAGCTTTAAATATGGTCTTGAGTAGAGAGGTGTAGAGTAGAGTTAACGTACTTCCTTTTAAATAACTTATTATATAATTTAGAAACATAAATGTATTCGATATAATTTTACTTATTTTTATAACACTGATTTAAATATTAAATCTATGATGTACAACAATATTACTGTTTTTACAATTACGAAAAAAAATTAATATGACAATGATCATAGTAACAAATTGTTCGTACGATTCAAGATAATGAATATATAATTGATTATTTTTTGTATGTATCACATGGAAAATGAGAAACCATAATTTTGTAAGAATGGTAACACGTCGTAAAAATACAGAGAAATTGATAAAATTTAAAGAAAGTATTTTCCAATGTGGGGTATGTAATCACAAAGTTGTTCTTATCGAAAAATGCTACCAGCAATGGTTAAAGAATTATATGTGAATTTAATAATTCAATAACTCGAGAGCTGTGCTGACGAAAAATCCACAATAATTCGAGTTTTGCGATAAGATTTTATTGAAAAGAAAAATGTATTTGTCTCATATACGATTGAAAAAGTTCCCAGCAATTAAAAAAAAGTGCATTCTTTAATTTCAGTGAATACTGCGTAGAAAAAATCGACATTCTCAAATTTTCTACATTGTTCATTTCTCTATAGGCTTTAAACGTATACATTAATTTTTGATTTACTATTTTCTTATTAAGTATTAGAAATTTTTTAACTCTTAATCGAAAAAATACTGAATTATTTATAGAATGTAGACATTAAAAAATTCTACTAGCTGTAAGTGTAGTAAGTAAATAAATAAATAAATAAAAAAATAAGCCACAAAAAGTGCATAAATTTGTACGTTGGCACGATGATGAACAATTGTCCCAATTTTGAGTATAATTCTCAATAAAAAAAATATTGTCTCAGTGCGTGTAATAAAAGTATGACTAATTTTTTCTTGATTTTAACGCTACAGTAATCAGAGAGAAGAAAAGAATCACGAGGCAGCTCTCGGGGACACGAGCAGCGAGAGCGGCGAAGACACGAAGAGAAATTCGGTCGGACAGCAACAGGCATCCTGCGCGGTTCAGCAACAGCAAGTGCAACAGCAGCAGCAGCAGCAGCAAAGAATGATCGATGGGCACCAGCAATCGTCCGGAATGTACCAATTGCCAGCGCCGATCGCGGTCTCGAGTCCTCATTCCTATCACCAGAGTCCGAATCTTGGGCATTCCCATACCTCTGGCCATCACATGCAATCGCATCAGCAACAACACCACGACCCTGTCAGCGAGAATGGTGACGATAAGAGAAATCTTCACCATCAGTTGCAACACCATCTACAAAGTGGTCACGGATCCCACGGACTTGTTCATCCGACGGCGACGCTTCCGCCTCCGCCACCACCGACGTGCGCTCAGCAGAAGAGCCAGCTGGACTACATGCAGTACTACAGCCCTCAGGTACCTTCCCCCATTATTTTTATTCGATTGGTATTGTACACGAAGAGAATTAAATATTAAAAATTACCGTGCTGTAACGGTAACCAGATGACAAACCTGAACATTTTGCTTATTATTACCGAGCACAACAGAGATTTTTACGAAAAAAAAAATTAGTCTTCAGATAGAAAATTTTACCAGTTTAACAGTTTGGTTGAATCAACTAAACGGGCGGTCACGGAGGGCGAAAGAAATATTTAGTTTATTGAACATGATATTTTTTTGATTCAACCAAACATTTATTTCCGTGTTTAAAACAAAAGGCACAGAAACAAAAATTATCATGTTAAATTAACTAAATATTTCTTTCGCACTCTGTGACCGCCCGATTAGTTGATTCAACCAAATTTTTTTTCTCAGTGTACTTTGTTATTTTTTTTATTAGGGGGGGAGTGGCTCGCGATAATCGTGAAATTTACGTATTTACACAATTTTTTTGAACGGTCCTTTGAAAGATATAAAAGTTTATATATTTAATCATTCTCTCGTGGTGACTCACAACAAAATGAATAGCGCGAAAATTTTCTCTGAGTTTAAATACGTATTTGAACCAATTTTCATGCTGACCGGTCAATCTACAGTAAGGGGCAATTAATATCGGATTAATTGAATGTTACTATTGAATTTTAATCAGCTCAAAAAAAAAGTTTAACGCGTACGTTGAGAGATTTCGATTTCGCACAATTTTATAGATCGAAATAATTTTCAAAGGGGACTATAAATCTTTATAGTAATAGTATCAAATAAAAATGTAAACGGAATGTTGTGAAATTCTAGTTCCTGATAATTATATATTTTAGAATTTCCTATACCTTCAATTTAAAAAAATAAAAAATAAAGAATGCACATCTTGCATCGATAATTTTAAATCGATTGCCAAATATAACCGTTGAATTAAATTTCGGAACTGAAACATTAAATCTTTGACAATCAGCTAGGGATTCTCTCTTTAAAAAATTTTTTTTTATCGAATATTTTCTTCGTTCTTCGACTGCGTATAATTTTCTTTTTGAGTGATAAATAAATGTGTTTTAAATGTCGTGATTTTTGTGTGTTGTTCCGACAGGATTATCTGATAGGTACGCCAACCTCGGCAGATCTGCAGAAATCTCTGCCGCATACGGCGACATCGATGCAAATGGGAGCGATAGCTCCGTCGATGGGTGGTCTGAGCCCGATGGGCCCGACGACGATGCTGCCGAACTCGATGCAGAGTGTAAACACGATGAACACGATGTCGATGAACGTCGGAATGGGAATGGGAGCGTATCAGGGGATGGGTACGATGGGAATGAGCGGGACCCACGCCGGATATCACGGCGGACTCGTTCTCGGTGATTATCACTCGTTGTGACCCTGGGCCCCGAGCAGCCAGGGTAAACGCAATCCGGAAAAGACTTAGCTCGCCCGAAAAGCCGATTTTCCCCGTTGTCCAATGCGCACCGATCATCACCCTTCATTACCGAATAATTACAACGCTCGTTACGATTATCATTTTCATCTCCACTCCCACCCACGACGATATTTTTCTTCCAAAATCTACGCGAAAGGAGAAAGATCGGAAACACATTTTTTTTTTTTCATTCGAGTGAAAAATAAGTGGAGAAAACTCGTTTATTTTCGCTTCGAAATGTAGTTCGAGAACGTTCGCGTCTGGAGTAAAAGACATGCCAGTATTTTTGTGGCTCGAATCGAATCTACCGGCGCGATTCTTCGTTCGATGCACACGCGACGTTTCATTTATTTCCTATCCAATTATACGCCCAATCATTGTACATTAGAGGAAGTTTTTTCGACAATTTTACACACAGGCATTCGAAACGCAACGCAATTACGAGTCTCATGGCACGGGGAAAAGAGAGAGAGAGAGAGAGATAGGGATTTCCGAGGATCTTTTGTCCTTGCGAATGAAAACAATACGATAAAAGTGTCTAGTTCGCAAACCTCATTTTTCTCGCTGCTCTTGTAAATATGTAGATATAGTAACGATAAGATTAATTGAATGATATTGTTAGGTGTGTATACGTATTGCCTGATCTAAGCACACTCAGAATAACCATTTAGGAGAAAAACGATAAATGGGTTTAGGGCTTGTACGTCTACGTAAAATGTACAAAAAAAAAAATTAGTTAAGTCATCGAGCATTTTTCTTTCTCTCTCTCTCTCTGTCTCTTCGTTCACCTCGCAGTCGCTAACAAGACAAACGATTTTACGAGATCGTTCATCGCCACATCTCGAAAGTCGACGCGAGAAAGACAGAAAATGAAAAAAATGAGAGTTCGATCGTTGAACGAGCCCGCGGCGAATCACTATTTTTCCTCCTCTCCCGATGTCGATAGACAATAAATGGGGCCGTGAGGCTAAAAAAGACAAAGGAGAACGAGATAGGAGACGATCGAAGCGCAAAACAGTCACACAAAGAATTATAAATAAACGAAACACGCAGACTGTCCCATCGTACAAAAAGTACCGAGGTAAGATTGCGAGGCGTGGTCCGGGCGCAGGATAGACCGGCAAGGGGGAGGGGAGCAGAGTGCAGAGCGACAAATTATATCTGCACTTTCGATCCTCGCGATTTAGCCATCCTAATTAATTAATCCTTATAAATATATAAATAAAAACATAAATCTGAATATATATAAATAAATACAAAATATATATATATATATATATATAATATATATAGTTTAATTGTTTCACGAATCGAGATATAATATAAATATATCGCTGGGTGAAGTAAGAGGAAAGAGTGATTTTAAGACGAAAAAATAAAAAGAACTGCGAGTAAGCAGCGTTATACGTTGGATAAGATATGAGGTTGGAAGGAAGAATCGAGTCCTTGGGACTAAACAGGGTAGAAAGTACGAAGGATCGAGCCAAATTTGCTCCTGCCTACTATACTGAAGAATGCACACACATATATTTGTATTTCGTATGCGTGTGTGCGTGTGTGTAAATAAACGCGCGCGCGAAAAAAAAAAACAGTGAAAGCCGCGCTCACTGAGGATTCCGTTTCGATTCACGCACAATGTACTTTTTTTTTTCTCTCTCTCTCTCTCTCTTTTCTTTCTCTCCCCCTTACACCGTTTCTCTCCCACTTTTCTTCGCTATTTTTTGTTTTCTATGTACGCACGCAACGCGAGATGCGACGAGGATTAAAAAAGAGAAAAATGGAATCGCGCCGAACGATCGACGACGGATATTTTATTTTATTGTGCACGCAACATTCCGAGAGAGCGAGAGAAACGTGCGTCGGTCGTTCGTCGCGACGCGAGGCAATGCCATTTTTTAGCGCCCGGTTCGATCTCTCGCGAAAGAAAGTAAAGAAAGTAGTGACAATTCAAGCTGATCTGATTCGGGGATCGACGCCGACGATTTAACAGATATATATTCGACACTGCGATGATTTATTTCATAATTTCAGCACAAAGTGAAACACTAATTAATTGAAGGGTAATGAAAAATACGCGCGCTCTCGTAATCGCGAGAGACGCGAGGGAGTACGTGGCTCGTCGGCCGATTAAAATATTAATAAAGAGGAGAAAAGAAGAAAAAAAAAGCAAATGCAATGTATTATTATTGTCGTCCTTCTGATAAAATGGCAATGACTCTGACAGAGATTAATAATAAAAAAAAAACGAAAGTATCGAAAAAAAACTCGAAAGATCCAATTTTTTCCGTACTCAGACATTTCTGTCCCAAACAACATATTTTTTGCGCCATTTTTCTCTCCGAAGCGGCACGCATCGCGACGATTATCTTGTAAAGAGAATCTGGAGTATATATATATCGAAATAAAAAAGAAATGAAGAAAAAAAAATGCATTGTTGTCCCGAATGAGATAAAGCTCTCGTTTTTTGACTTTGAAATCCGTATACGGCGTCAGGATCACAGCCAAGATCCGTGACGAGATTTGTCGCGAATGGTAAGTATGCCGAAGCTTTTTTTTTCATTCATTATCATAGAGAAGTTGTAATTCGGGAGGAATCAAAAGGAATCGGGGATTGAGACTTGACGAGGGCTCGGGGATTGTTGGCGGGCGTGTGAACAGTGGAGAAGAGGGAAAAAAAATGACGATGAAGCAGAAGGGAATGAGAAAAACGCATCTGGATCGAGTCTATTATAATACACCGTCGTGGCGCGTTACAAGATCTCTTCTCTCTCATTGTTCGGCTCGTATACCCGCGGAGATATTCTCCTATCTTATCCGTAGGGCGATCGCGGGCTTTTCGTCGACGAGAATGTCTCAATACCGGAGATAGAGAGCGAGAGGGATACACATCGGAGGAAGGAAAAGTCTAGCGAGAAGACGAGGCACAAAATTGCCGACGTTTTATGTACACGGATGACGACGTGCTCCCTTTTTGGCTGTCCCTGCGTAAACGCGAGTGTGTCCTCATCGGAGATTGCCCTCGTTTTTATTTCTTTTTTTTTTCTCCTTTTTTTTCCGGGATCGCTCAGCGCTGTTTCTATTTTCCAGCATAATACTCGCAATCAGAAAATCCTTGGCGCATGAAAGGAGAGTCCTCGAGGCGCCGTGAGTGTTCTCTGAATCGGGCAAGAAAGAGAACAGCAACGGGACAACAATAACGAGGAGAAGGAGAAGAGGGAAAAAATAGCGCGCGGCCGTTCTTTCATTCAGGCGGAATAAGAGCAGTCGACGCATGCTCATCGGGCTGTTGGTAATTTCGTTTCTATTTAGGGGCCCCGATTTATTTCGGCCGGTAGTCGTTGCGCGATTACGAGCCATTGCAAGGCCCGTCGTACGCCCGACGACGAGATCGGAGAAGGGGACCGGCCAGAGCCCCCCGGGGCTCTCCGCTCCGGTGATTTTTCGTCAAGTAGCGTAGTAGCGCGCGAGCCGAAGAGAATGAGATCGTAAAGTTAAGCCTCTATGGACCCCACACCGGGCCTCCGAACGCCGCAACGGAGAAAGAGCATACTCGAAAATATAAGGATGAGCGTGAGGGGAAACGAGAAGAAAAATAAGTCCCCGACCACTCGAGATTATTGCCGAAATTTCTCTCTTCACCTGCTTCGGCGTATATATACACACGACGCTTGCACGACTATCTTCTTCTTTTTTTTTTTGTTTCTCACGAAGTCATAGTGTGGGGCAACACAGGGTACGCTAAATACGTACTGTCTATACAAAAGTGTTATTTTATAGAAATCTTTGATTGATTTACAAGTTATGGAGTTCATTACGAAATAAAAGCTTTATAAACTTGTAGAGTTCATTAATTTATAAGCGTTATACTTCATTAAAATCTAATACGCTAAATACGTGCTGCTATCTATACACAAGTGTTATTTTATAGAAATCTTTGATTGATTTGCAAGTTATGGAGTTCATTACGAAATAAAAGCTTTATAAACTTGTACAGTTCATTAATTTATAAGCGTTATACTTCATTAAAATCTAATACGCTAAATACGTGCTGCTATCTATACAAAAGTGTTATTTTATAGAAATCTTTGATTGATTTGCAAGTTATGGAGTTCATTACGAAATAAAAGTTTTATAAACTTGTAGAGTTCATTAATTTATAAGCGTTATACTTCAGTAAAATCTAATACGCTAAATACGTGCTGCTATCTATACACAAGTGTTATTTTATAGAAATCTTTGATTGATTTACAAGTTGTGGAGTTCATTACAAAATAAAAGCTTTATAAACTTGTAGAGTTCATTAATTTATAAGTGTTATACTTCATTAAAATTTTAATTGGATATACAGTTAATTAAAAACTGTCGAAAATAAATTTTGTACGGGTTATCGACCATTCAAATGGGGAATTTAATATCATAATGTGTAATCTTATCGCGAGACTTTATTGCAGAATACTCGACATATTTTTATTTATTTTTATCACTATAAAAAATGTGGTGTTAATTTAACACCGTTCTTGGTCTATTCTATTCTTGGTTCCTACCGTTTGGTGTAGAATAGCATTTTGTTAATAGATGTGGTTTGGTCAGAGTAAATAATTATATACCGCAATCATTTAGTGCGTAAAATTAATGAAGCAACACTATTCTTGTCAACACCATCCGGTGCGAATAAAAAAGAGATACAGATCGAGCAACTCAATAGTATAAAGAATATTTTGGAATAATTTAAGTTTCAATAAGTTTGGAATGTTCATGCACATTATATGCAACTTTGTTCGTAAAAAAATTCCATGTTAACAAGTTCGTAAATAATTTTTTGTTTTTCTCTCTCTGAATGTAGAAATTTACCCTGATGTAGGGTAATTTACTATGCATGTAGACTTGTTCTATTAAAAAAAAAATTTGAATACCAATTTTTTTAATAATATAAGTCATAGGTCATCCAGGTAATTATAGAAAAATATGGAATTTAAATAGGGAAATATATACAATATTAATAATTAATATACATAGGTTAGAAAACTCATCATGAAAAATGTTATCTACAAATCTTAGGAATTATTTATGGTTTCGACGACAGTTATTCAGAAAAAGAATTAATGAGAGTCTCTTTTTTAAAAATTCTTAAACACGCAGGCTTTTGTGGCATAAATATTTCCATGATATACAACAATTTGTACATTTTTAATATCAATGAAGGAGTTTAAAACGTGATATTTCTCAAGCTCGAAATTTTAATAAGACGAAAAGAAAAAAAAAGTGGATTGATATTGAAAAAATACGAGCAGTGCTGTGAAATTCCAGTTCTTGACATATATTTTTATATATTTTTTATGCTCATTATATATTACGAAGAACATTAAAACTTTCAACAGTTATACCTTCTAATCTGGGCGGTCAACATTTTTATTTCTTCTTTTCAAATGTTTGAAATAAATGTATACGAGGCATTCCACGTCATTTCGGTCATGCACCTTCAAACTTTTTTAGATTTTTCAAATAGATTGAGCTACACTCTTTAAAAACCTATAACTTCGCGAAAAATGAATCTAAAACTTCTGAGAATAATAATTCTAAGATTTTTCTATCAAAAAAATAATTTATTAAAGTAAATATTGATTTTTCCAGTCCGACCCGATCCGGTTGCAATTATAAAGGAGAGGCTGCTTGCCAGTTGAGGTCAAATTTGTTAACTTTAGTCGATTTTAAGATTTCCAAAAAATATATACAATATATTGTCGAGAAACTATAAACTCTCGACTGCTACCCAATGCATTTGGACATCAGATATTAAAAGAGGGAGAAGACGTTACAGTACACAAAAAAAATTTACAAAAATCTATTTGGAGCAAATTTTAGAATGTTCCGTAAAAAGCAATGCTAAGTCTCAGCAACTTTGGAGTTTGATATTTAATATTTTCACAGGTGTATGAAAAATCGAAAAAAACTGACTTTTCGATTAGTTTTTTGAATTTTTCAATATAAATTCTTAGATCTCGCCTGAAATAGGTAGCATTTTCGTTATTTACAGGAAATTTCCGATCAAACGGGCTCTTAAAATAAAAAAAAAATTTTCAAGAGATTTGGTGAGTCACACTGGGTCTCATGCCTAGAAATAGCATTCGAAAAATTTATCAAATTCTCCGCATATTTCAGAAAATACAACTTACAACTGTCCCATTTTGCCTCATTCTCTCGTATATATATATATAAACGTATATATAAAAGTATACATACAAACGGCGGTGAGCGCGAGACGAGTATATTACTATATATATTTTTCATCTCTGTACCGCGTGGACGCATTATTGGCTCAAGCGTTTTCTTTATTCTCGCGATAGGGCCGGCGTCGAGAGAGGATGAGTTTCGGTCGCTGTCAAGTAGGATCTTGACGCGGGGAGGACTCGCCAGACGTATATATGCACGTACGGAGGGATACGGCGGCGGGGCGCATCGCGGTGGCTTCCTGATGCATATAGCCGAATACACAAGCACCGATGATGATGATGATGATGATGATGAGAGGAGTACTCGATCGTGAGAGCGATCGAAGCCGATGTGTGCGCTATACCCGCCGAGGGTATGAAAAACGCGGAAGGCCGCCCGAACAAACAGTATATATACGGCGCAACGTTTGCACACGCCCCGGCGCTCATCATCGGCGGTATAGCTCTTCACATCGCGTATATATACCGCCGTGTTATTTTTTTTGTACCTTTTTCGAAAGGGAGAAAATCGATGAAAGAGGCAAAAGCTGCCGCGTGTGCTCTCGGCGGACCTCGCGCGTATATACTTGGCTCTCGTTCGACCGTTTATTTTATTTTATGTATTGAGTGATAAACATACGCGTGGCGTAGCTCCCCGAGTCACGTCTCGAGTTTGCACCCTGCACTCGTCGTCGTCGTCGTCGAACGACCCCATCAGCGCGATATTCGCAGCCGATCCTCCCTCACGATAAGACCGAGCAAATTGCCTCCCCCTTCTCCTATACCTGTTCGACACGTTTCATAACAATAATAGCAATCTTTATCACGGCGGTGTTACAATTTGTTCGGCGATTAATCGAATGCTCCGGTGATGAATACGGGGGCTATACGAGAGGGTGCGTTCGGGCGTGACGGCTCGTTACATCGCGTGTAATTTCGCAGTTTAACCGGCAAATCGGTAGCCCATCGCGAACGAGCTCGATTCACGCTGGTTCTTTTAACGCTCGTTCGTGCAACGTAACACGCCTCGCGAATTCTCGAGCATCCGCTTGTTACAACTATGTACGAGATTTTTTGAGAGCTGTTTTTTATTTTTATCGCTTCTTTTCCCTTTTTCATTGTTAGTTTGAAAATTATGCTCAATATATTTGGCGCTTTTGTCATCCGCATATGTAGAATATTTCCCATCGGGAATTTATTAGGTAATTAGTGTTTTAAAAGTTTTTTTTTTCAGTATCAAGTTTTTTACTTTCATTGATTTTAAAAGCGCTTTGATTTGAAAAAATCTTTTACAATCATAATAGAAAAGGTCTATTTGAGTTGAGATGTCAGTGTTTGGAATTTCGTTGTTTCTATAGAAGTCGGTCTAAAAGTTCCCAGAAAATACTCGGTTTTTTCGAAAACGAATTTAAGATCATATATTTTCCCTCCAGTATATATAGGAAAAATGTGGTTGATAAATTATCATGCTGAAAGTATAAGTATGAAATTGGTTTTATCAACATTTTGTCGCGTAGGTTATTGGATGGCGTACTCAGTATAATAATCCTATATTAAAAAAGAAATGAAGCCTCTAATCGATTAATCGGAATAGAGCGCATTATACATTAACTTTTAACTAATCTCTACTCATTAAAAAAAAATTCAACATGCGCTGCTTTAGAAATAATGACCTTGATGTTTGAATCATTCATTTCGTCTTGCAAAAATTATCAGGAATTACCCATCATTAAGTTCGATTTGGTCGAGGACATGAAAAGATATCGCCACTTGAAATGTTAAGATTTTTTTATTTTTGATTCTCGAAAAATCAGGCTGGAGGTCCTCGAGCATGCTACATTTTCTCAGTTCATGCGAAAAAAACTTGCAACACAATTTCCTATTATTTATATCAAATATACTTGGACAGATACACCTGAATAGTTCGGGGATCGTAAACATAAAAAAAAGAGAGAATATTCGTCGAGCGTAATGAGCAACAAAAAATGTCAAATTTTCGTTAATCCCTCGGTCATTATTGTTTCCATGGTGATTGGTCGAGGTCGAGGGAAAAACCGATTAAGGTGTTAATTACTTGAATTTTCGACTGGATTTTGAATCAGTAGGCCGGTATTGAGTGTCGGGATAAGACGT
>JAPYYW010003007.1:0-29255 GCA_030522545.1 Cremastinae sp. A BG-2022a
CCCCCCTATACCAACCTCCGCCATTTTCTTATTTTCGAATGGCGCTACTTTCAAAATTCGTCTGGGTTACGCTAACCCAGTGTGTACCCTGAGGGTTAATAAAAATCTGAAATTAATATATTATGCATTGTAGAGTTTATAAAAATGTATAGAGCAAATAAATTTTAAATGTATAGGTCATCGACTGACTGAATGTGAAATTTTATTCCAAAATATGCCACAATTAAATAGAAAAATACGTGATAAAATTCTAGTCAATACCGGCTGATGAAATTAATATACATATATAACGAACAATTTTTGACCATTTTTTAACGAATATAGGATTTATAAATTACTACAATAGAATCTAATAATAATAATGATATTTATATTGTATAATTTATATTATATAATTTATATTTATTTATGATTATAATAAATTTGTAAAAATCTTGATATTTTGGTACACAGAGCGATATCAAGGACCGAAGAGTCGGTCGAGGGTGCAAAATGTCTTTCAATAAATTCTGGAGCTCAAGAGATGGTACTGACTTCCATGAGTCCGTGCAATCGGAGCTTGGATTCCGGATTTTCCGATTCCGACAGGTCAAACAGTTCGGACGTCTGTAACGAGGATGGAACGCCGAGAAGACGGCGACGAAGACGATTACGTAGAATCGGGACGAGAGAAAGACCGCAGCCGCATCACCGTCGCTTGAGCTTGCTCTGGACCGACTGTGAAAATCTGCCGGACCCGGCCCACACATCGACGCCCAAGACCGACAGAAATTCGGAAAGTCACAGAACTAGTCATTTTTTACAATCCGAGGAACTAATCTGGTCGATACGGGAGACCGGCAGTGCGCGAGAACAACGGTAAGCTCGATTTTTTTTACACTTTTTTAAAAAATTTTTTGCACGATTTATTTATACGAAAAATTTATATTTTTTATCGTATTGTAGCAAATATTTTAACATTTTTCAAATTTTTCATATAAAACTGTTATTTTAACTATATAAAAATGATTCGAATTGCTATAGGCTTTTTTTTGTTTTGGTATATACGAAAAAGTTTCTAAATTTTCGTACTGTTACCACATAATGCGATAAAATAATAAACCTTCGTATAAAATTATCTCTGTATAACAAAAGTATTAATTGGTAGAAAAACATGCATACCTGTTAATTTTATTATAATACGTAATGTGTTCAATTCGTGAGAAAATATCAGTTTATAAAGAATGTAGGAAAAAATCGAAGAATGGACAAAAATTGAAACGTCGACGACTCGAAAGTAGCTCCTATGCACAAAGTGACAATATTTTTTCATAAAAACTTCATTTGCAACGGTATACACTGATAGAAATCACACTATAATGGGCTGATTATAAAGTTGACCATTTAATTTTTTAAATCTTCTTTACTCAATATTTTTATAAAATGAATCGCTTATTATGAATGCATTGTCACGATTTTTTTTTTCATTTCATCATTCGAATTCTCTTATTGAAAATGTATTTTTATACGTGCGTTACTAGAATTATGTTTTATCGCGCTTCTTTTACTCACTCGTTGAAAGAACGGAAGTGGCTGAGGATAAGAAAAGGTTGGGCTCCGACGTTTCTCTTTCTTTCAAATAAGAATTTATTTACTCCGAATCTTTTATTGACTTGGATTAGATAAGAAAAAAATCGTTTCTGTACTAGTCAGGCGGAGAGCATATTATTTTGATTTATTTCATGTCTTTTATCCTTAAATGTTTAAAATTTATATAAACATTTTTGAGACACTTAAAAAAATATATAATTGTTTATAAATCATATAGAATGATAATTTTAAAAAACATTTTCTTTGCCACATATTTGGTCAAGAAATTGTGTCTTAAGTATCAATTCTCTATGCAGATTGTTTAGCTAAAAAAGTTTTATGAGAAATATAAAAGATAAATACTACCTTTTAATTCTTTTAATGATATAAGGTTCAATTTCTATAAAGCATGTTTAGACAAAATAAGGCCTATATAAAAATTGAACGAAATGATTTTTACCAGTCAAGTAGAAGGACTATTTTTTAAATTTTGATTTATCTCGTGTATAATCTATAAAAAACGTTGCACCAGAAATGTAACTTTCATACAATTTCTGGGTAGATAAATAAAAGATATATTCAAGATCTTCAGCCCAAAGTTTTCCCCGTGTCTTTTGTGTGATAAAAATCTCGTAACTCTCTTCGAATACGTCGTGTTAAGAGTGACTCAATAATAACCTCAATGCATTTCTTCGAGAACTCATCAGAATGACGCAAAGGATAAGAAAATGCGTTCGAGAAGATTTAAATTTAATTATCATTTTTTACATATTTTTAAAATTATTATTTATGAGTTTATTCAATAACACGAAACGCAGGATCGGAAATATATTTGGAACGATATTTTAAAATTCTACAAGATTGATTAAACTGCAGAATTGGTATACAGACTTTCTGTAAATTTTTTTTTTCAAATTAGAAAAAATTAAAATTGTTTTATTTTTATATATCGTGAGCAATGCTAGTACTAATAAATTTGTCGTTTGAAAATACATGTTAAAAAATGAGAATTGTCAAATAGGTGAGATTCCTCGATGATAGACTTGAAATATATTTTTTTCTCTGAAAATCGTAATTCGCGATGATTCACCGGAAAAAAGAATGAAAGAACGAAGGACGATCGCGACGACGATCAAGCGATTCATACGGAAGTTGGAAGTCTCACATAGTGCTGTTTTTTCCTTCTCTACGATGAAGGAGGACAATGCATGACCGAAATGAAAAAAAAAAAAATGAGTAGAAGAGATTAGTCAGAATGAAAGATTGTTAAAAGTTTCATCCAAGCAGCTAATAGATTAGTCAGCGTACGCGGTAGATACTCGATGTTTCATTTTTATACTTTACACACACTGGAAATTTTGTACACAATACATTCCACGCGAATTTTTTTTTATTTCGTCAAAATGGTTTTTTTTTCTTTAAAAAGCTCTATAATTAATAATTTTGAAGATATGAAAATTCGGTTTTTGGAATTTTTTTTAAACGTGTGAAAAAACTTTGTACCAAATTTAAAATTGTTTTACTATAATCACTTCAAGAATTATCATAATTCTCAGCTGCTGAGATTTAACATTGCTTCTTATGAGAAATTCGTACTTTTGTCCTGAATACACACAAACTTAAAAATATGAGATTTTTGTGCATTTTTAGTATACATTTATAGTGGTGTGCAAGCATTCAAAGAACAAATATAACATTTTTATCACAATAAATAATATCTCAACTCTCATCCCTAAATTCATTTGTAAATTTGAAAATTTCAGTAATTTTTTTCGAATCAAGTGTGCACATTTTACAAAGCAATATTAACTTCCAATTCGTTTATCTTTAAATGTATTTAATAAAAGTAATGTAAAATATTCAAATTTAAAATAAATATAATTTGAAACATTTGTTTATATTGAAATATTAAAAACAACGATAAAAAGTGAATCGATTGTGCACAGAAAGCTCTGTGTATATAGAAGCGTACGGATCTCGAATGTTTGTCTTTCCCCTTCTGCGTCGTCTCTTCCCTACTTTTCTCTTCGTCTTGCTTTGCCCTCTCCCAACCTATCCCATATGCATACGTCGCTATCACAAATCTGTCCCCACGTCGAGCCCCGAAGACGTTTGGTGGGAGAAATTTCGAATGTCCGGAGAACGTGCACTCGGTTATGGGAAGAGGTGAAAAAAAAAGAAGAGAAAAAAAAGTCAAAGCGTTATCAGAAGACACTGCGTGCTAATGCTCGGCTGCTGGAGCGCAGCCAGTAGTACGTCTGAATTTATGCCGAACGGGCTCAAAGTAGTCGAGGCTCTCGCCGATGCCAGCCATGGCACGCACGAGGTACAGAGAATCTTATTATTCAAATTTTATCACTCAAACTCTACGAGAGAAAAACTTGTCCTGTCGCGATGTCGTCATAGTTTCAATAGCGAAAATAGTTTTTTTCCCCCCGAGTTCGTGAGTCAGAAAAATGATTTATTCCAATGACAGGATTCCAATCGACAGTGAAATCGAAATGCTGACGATTTGTGATCGCATTGTTCTTCACAGTTTTTTTTTCAGAGTACTCGCGCTGAAAACATATTTTTGAGTTTTCTTTTAAAGGTGGAATTTTCGTTTTGTTTTCAATGTGCGTAGGAATATTTTGCGTGTCTATTGTTTTATTCGAAGGTACTCGTTAAGATTTGTTCATAGTTATTTAAATTTGTAAACAATAATTAAACTTTCTTTTTTTATCAAGTTTTTTGCATTTTTATTTATCAATAAAATATTAAATATTTTAATCTCAATTTAAATAATATTAGAGATAAATTTATAAACCAATTTATTTAAAAAGTAGTCTTGGTTAACGCGTAACAGTCTTCGATTTTTTCTAACTTTTAGGCATATTTTTTCGATTCGTTTCATATTAAATTGATTGTAAGCTAAATGAGTGCATGTACATTCGCATTCAGAAAAATTTGTATAATAGAGATAAATTCATAACTATCTAGATGGTTCTTTTATTTAAACACTTTTCTTGATCAACATCGGCATTTTTTAAATATATGTATCTTTATTTATTATTTATAATACAAATTTTAATTTATTAATTTTTACCTATAAGTTTCTTGTTTGGCATCGAGACAATCAAATCTATTTTCCAGATTTTTTTAAATATTTTTACTCGCACTTCATTTTTATTCACACTAATCGATGAAGTTTTAATTACTTTTACGTAAAAAAATATAAAGATCAGCTCATGTACATAAATATGCACAGATAATTTTTTTTTAATTTAACTATTTTTCTGATTATTACCGAAGCCACCAAATATATTTTTTTAAGTATGCACTATTCATTTGTTATTTGCACACTCATTTTCATATTTATTTATCAAGTTTTAAATATTACAATTTTTATACGAACAAATATTGATTTAAGTTTAAAACATTAATAATTAGTTAATTGTTCAACTATTTTTGAGCTGAAATTTTATTTGATTGTTCTTTGTTATAAAAGTTACAATAAGGTTCGACTAAAAAGTAAATAATCAACATTCGGGCTGTTGATTTATGGAAGATTATTTGTAAATATTTCAGATTGGAGGAAGGTCACGAAAATTCACGAGTTGTTGTGGAATCGACGACGACGATGACGATGGAGGAGGAGGAATGCCTCGGTGATTTTTTGTACGCAACAGAGCCGCCGGAGGACGAATACGTGCAAGCAATAACGAATGGTTCGTCGTTGCCGTCCGCGTCGCTCGAGTCCCGCGAGAACCGCGCGCCGAGGAGCGAATCTTCGACGAGGCACTTCGCCGAGAAACGAGTCGATCGGGACACAGCTGTAAAAGCATGGCTCGCCGATTTGGTTACCGAAACCGAAGACGAATGTTTTGCGACGCTGCAGAGCAAAACACTGCCAAAGAGGCAATATCGCGAGGCGAGCAACGAAGAAACCCAGACCAGAGATTTGAGGCTCCTTACGTCATCGGCGACCGCTGCAGCCACCGAATTGCTCGTCCGAGCTGATGCTTTTACCAGGCATTTGCAACAAATCATCCAGTAAGCGTCACTTTCTTTTTAATGTTATTTTTTTAATTTGTTACATGTTATTAAGAAAAAACAACCAAAAAAATGTACTGTTTTTTTGCGGGTTATAATTAATTAACATCATTGTGAATAAGTCTAACCAATATATATTTATAAAATTAAAAAGAAAAATATTTTAAAAAGTAAAACGCGAATTCAGATTTTCTGAGATTCAAAAAGGCACCATGCGCCCTTACGAGGGTTCAGGTCGTTTTTTGGAAAAATAACCGGAGGTCAAATTTGCGACTATAACGAATCGTTTGAAATTTTTTTTCCAATGCTTTTAAAAATGTATAGAAATTATATTGAAAAAAGATTTTTATAATTTTTTAATTATTGAAACAAAACATTTATTCGTATTTATAATTATGCCTCCGCATTAAGTTATCAGTTATTGTAACTGTGAATGCATGTACGGTGATTGACCAAACGTCAAAATCTTTTGACAGCGGCATTTTTTAACGAATCGAATAATTTCATAAAAAAAATTATGTAAATAGGGAAGCAGAACATTAATCTTACCTGACATGAAAAAAATTGCAACGTATTGCTTTGGAGATAATTAACTTCGTTTTCGTTTCGTAAATCATTCATTTTATTTTGAAAAGTCTTTCGGAATTAGCCATTAAAAAGTCAATTTGGCCAATAAAATAAAGGAATAAGAAAAAATACGGTCATTTGAAATTTTGAGATAATGAGACCGATGAATTATAAAAATGAACAATTTCGTGTGAATATTTTGTGTGAATAATCTTCAGGATTTCCTGATTGTCATAATACTACAATAAAACACAATTTTTCAATATTCTTCTTTATATAATATAGAGAGATTACTTATTTCGAAACGATATTAGATTTTAAAAATTGAAAACTCAATTTACTGCACATAATTAGTATGCAGTAATTTTGATAATTAATAAATGTTTGTTTCTTCTTTTTCAGAAAATTGTCGGAATTGGAAAACGGAAGAACCGAGCGCGAATTGCTCCGTTCCGTGGAGGACGAAGCGTTTTCGATACTCTCCGAACTTGGAGCGCCACCGCCGAGGAGAATACACGAAGGAAATTTGCGGAGCGTGCTCTCGCAACTGGAACGTTTGAGGAACTTTGTCGATAGCGTCATTGATTCTCGACTTGATTTTTACATCGAGGTATGACGTATTAAAAAATGTGCATGAAATAACTATAAAGATAATTTTTTTTTAAATTAACATAAACGTTTCTTAGCATCACATGCAAGTCTATGTTAAATTTAAAAGAGCTTTACTATGTGAAAGTCGAGATATTTATTATTAAAAATCACATTTTTTGTAGCTCCACGTAGGAGCAATTTTTAACGCGAAATATCTCGATCACCAACTGGCGAAACTTTAAGCAAAATTTTAAGCATTTTATACAATATTAAAGAATATCTTGTGATTTTTTAAGAAGTTATCTTTAGAAAGTTTAATTTGATGATTTTGTCGTTACTTGACATGAGCAAAAAGAGATTTGAAACTACCTAGAACGCCAGAGCCTTATTGAAATAATAAATAAATATTTATTTGTAATAGCGAGTGGTTCGAGGCTTAGAGGAAGCTCCGCAGGAGGGAGGAAGCGCGGCTCGCGGGGCGTTGGCGGCGTTGACGGCGCTCGGACTGGCGGGGAATCGAGCTGGCAGCAGTATAGCGCGTTGCTCGGGAGTCCGGGCCCTTCTGACGTCTCTCATATCAGCCGGGCGATTGTCGAGCGAGTTGCGAGCGTCGTCTCTGCGAGCTCTGGCGAGCGTGTGCTGTTGTCCATCGGCGATCGAGCAGTTCGTTCGAGAGGATGGCCCGGAGATCCTGCTGGACCTCTTGTCGGCGGAGGCTACGCCGGAGACGGAGAAGATGGAAGCTACGGCGCTCGTCGTCCAGATAACGGCGCCGTGGACGAACGCCCTCGGATTGCGACATCTCGAGCCGTACGCCGGCGACCTGGTCAATTTTCTGACGCATCTTGCTGAGCGAACGAGCTGCGGCCAGACGCTCCTGCTCGCGGCGGCGGCGCTCAACAACCTCGTCGACTCGCGAAAATTCGTCAGGCCGGTCCTGGAGCGAGATGCGGTGAGAAAGCTGTTGAAATGCGTGAAAAAGATGTCCGGAGGGAACGTCTGGCTGATGGAACAGGTCGCCTCTCTGATCGGGAAGCTGGCCAAGATTCCGGAGGCGATCCCGCATCTCGCCGACGCCCGAGCTTCCGTGGCCCTCGTTTGTTTCCTCAGAATGGGAACCCCGGGTCTGGAGGACGCGTACAGACGCCTCGAGACGACCGCGGCTGAAGCTCTCACGAGGCTCTGCGTCGACCCGGAGATCGCACGCCAGGTCGTCGCCGTCGGTGGTGCCGATTGTCTTCCCTCGTTCCATCACAAAAATCTCGACAGCGAGGCCTCCGAACGGACCGGCTTGCTCAGATACACCAGATCCCTCAGGCGGGCCTGCAAAAAGGCCGCGAAGGAGATAGACGTCGCTAAAGCTTGCGACTACAGCATACGAGACTGATCGCTCAAAAATATTCGTATTTCCGTTCGATTTACACAGCGTACATCTCTTTATTCCCATCTTACGCTTGTAGAATTTTTATACAAAAATACTAACTCAGAATTTTGTACATTGTGCCATAAAAAAGCCTGTATCCCTGCGTAGATCGTATTAGTCACTAATTGTAAAAACGAATACAATCGTTAAAAACTGTGATTATCATATATACTTGTCACAAATAAAATACATATATTGAAAAATAATTTCATTCGGCTTTGATTCGTGTCAACCGGGTTGACGTCTAAGTTTCGTCGCTCTTCAAGTGACTCTGATGAAAAATGTCCACCGTTGTCTCGTGACATGGCCTGAGCTCGAGATCGCAGTACCCGAGAACGAATTTACCTTCAGGCGCTTTGAAGTAATCCAGGCCCCGTCCTATTTTTATGTTCCAACCATTGCTGAGTCTGATTAGTAAACACGATATTTACTAATTATTATTCGATTAAATTGTTGATTATTTAAAGTAGCTTCCAGTTTAGTTTATTACATTTTTATTTGGTTCTATTTTCATTTTTATTTGATTTATTTTCTGAATTCGTCATTTTTGTAATATTTAAAACACCAAAGATTATTGTTATAGAATATGCGTATAAAATGGATACAAATTTTTTTTTTTTCATTCAATATTTTCTTCGAGAAATTGAAACAAAATAACAAAATTTTGAATGGTTCTAGGAAGGATGCTGCATAGTTTCGTTAACGACTTACGATATTTTACGGTCGTGAAGAGTATCGGAAAACGATATGTCCAAAGTTATGAGTCTGGTGGCCAAATCTTTTGTCAATTCCTCCAATCGTTTCATCTGATTATGTCTGCCCTCCGTGTCGAATGTTGTTACAAGCGTTATTTTTGATAGAGAGGGACACTTTTGAATGGCCAGTTCACACAGTCGTACTAAATTGTAGCACTGAAAAATGATTTATTAAAAAAAAAAGATATTCAACGTTTCTTATGATTTTTAATTTTAATAGAAAGAAACATTTTCGAATGGTACATCGAAAAAATTTTCTTTTTTATATATTACAATATAAAATTTCTAATGACACACATTTATTTAATTCTGAACATTTTATTGTTTTATCAAATAAAAGGTTGTACTTTATTAAATCCTCAATTTAAAAAAATTTTGTCTCATTATAATTAAAAAGGTTCAAAAGTCAATATGTGATGAAACTTTTTAAAATAGAGGTATTTTTGTTTGATCGATGTTCGAAGTAAATTTTACTATAAAAATTAGAGAATACAATTTTTAAAAGTACCTGATGAATTGATCTTATGTAGGGATCTTCAATGTGAATGTGCGTGACGGAAGCGTCCAAGAATCTGCCAAAAGTCGTGGCATATCCGTGTCCGGTGCTTCCGGCTTCAATTTTCGTTTGTTCTCTGTACTTTCCCAATGCTTTTCTCTCCTCGATTATAGATTTTATTTTCTCCGCTCTATTCATGTATTCCGATGCCTTTGCGTGCAAATGTTTTTTCTTCGTGGCATCTTTCATATCTGAAATAACGTTATTACTCGTAAGGTAACGCGGTAAAAAGCGATAAAAATTTTTTTACAGTACGAGGACACACCCTTCATCGAATCGATAAGAATTTGAAGACCTTCTTGATAAAGCTCACGAGCCATTGTGTATTGCTCCTTTTTGTCCATATCGACGGCTCTCTTGAGAATCGCAGCTGCAGCACTTTCCATTTTCTCGCATTTAAACAAACTTTCATCAAAGTGTCCTTCGTTTTATATTTATTTCACAATCCACCAGCAGCGAATAAATAATTTTTACTTCAAGTTTTTATTTTAAATTTAAAAATTTGAATTTGACGCATGCGCGCAATTTTCAATCAATTACCGCCATCTAACGTTAGAGAATAACGTTCGTGTGGCCGAACATAACCTTAAAAAACAGTACGTAGATATTTATTGTCGCGAAAATCGTAAGAAAGATGGAAATACTCTTGTTTACTATGTATTTTTTATGAGTAGGATAATCATTCTACAGACCAATTTTGAATACTGGATGTTTCGAGGAAAAATCCTTGCAATTAATTAGAATAAATGCAAGGAACACTGTGATTGTATACGCTCACGCCTGCACTCGCGGCGCGAAAACCATTGAGAGCTTTGAACGTGAAAAAATTGTACCGTTTGTTATCGTGATGACGCTTTATCGTTTCTCCAAATACGCTGACGTTACTTGTTTTCTACGTGAACGTTGACATGCATTTGCCAATTCAATTTTTGCAAAGAAGCTATATAAAATTTTTTTTTTTTCATTTTTATAAAGAAAAATAATTATTTTTAACGAAATCCAATGCAAAATTAGTTCTAGCAGGAAAATAATTAATTATTAATTAATTTAATTATTAATTAATTATTAATAATTGAGGTACCAGCTTGGAAATATCACAAGCATTGAAGATAGCTCGAAATGTCATAGAAAATATTCTGATATACAAAAAGATCTGCTGATAAAATTCACATTCATACGATACTCAAATTGCTTGTCTGTTATACGGATATAAAAACAATTTAGGATATTAATGCACTTTACTGCATAATGGTTTTGCTTATGAAAATCTAGACTTTAATTTCTCTGGCCTTTTCTAATGATGTCAATATTGAGCATCACCTTATACTTTTGTACCTATAGCGCACATTTCTATCAGTTATTTATAATATTTATCTACAGCTATAATTTAAAAACATAAAAGCGCAAGAAACAATGGATTTAATTTTTTTTGCATAATCATATTTTATTTAACAAAGGAATAACTTTAGGACGATCATTAATTTATAATTTAGAATTGCAATTATATAGCAGATATTCATTCAATTATCCCAAAGTACAAATGATTTAAAAATAATTATTTACATGTACCACCATAAATTTTTTTCTACATAAAAAATTAAGTACTTAAATTTGTAGAAACTGTCTGAGCTCGTTTTTGTAAACGTGCGGAAGTAAGGCTTTCAGCATCATGTGAGTTATCATGCCAGTCAAGCCCCATACTCTATACTTCCCACCAGTGTACGAGGGTAGAATAAATTCCCCTCGAAATTGTGTGTAATGAAAGTGTTTCGGGTCACACAAATTTTCTAGACTTATGACAAAAGCTTCCTTGACCTCATCTTGATTTATATCCAATTTTTCAGGCTCGATTTCCCCAATGTATCCAAGAATGGGCTTTACCCTCATTTTTTTTCTTCCGAGTTCATTTGTTTCCGACCAAACATCCACCTGGTCCTTTGGTATTCTCAATTCTTCCCAAGTTTCTCTAAGTGCCGTCTCTTCCAGGCTCTTGTCCGTTTCGTCCTTCTTTCCACCAGGGAACGAAACCTGCCCTCCACTGGAGTTCAATCTGTGTGATCTGAGGGTATACAAAAAGCCAAGTTCTCCATTGTGCATGCACAACGGCACCAACACTGCAGCCTCTTTTGCTTCATTGCTCAAATTAATCTTTGGATACAATTTTAATTTTTTTATACACGACTCACGATTCTTCTGGGCTAGGACAGTTTCAGCGCTCAGCTGATTATTATTTGCCAGTAACGAGTGACATCTTCGAGATTCTCTTATCTTAGACACACATAAAAAAAGATCTATACAATATTATTTTAAAAGGCAGCAACAATTTTATTTTCACTCAATTTATAACAAAACATATTTTTGCAATAAGAAAATGATTCATTTTTTAATTCTTGTCATTTTCAAAAGAATGCCAACAGATTGCTTGACAATGATCAATTTTGTGCTACTATTATTCTCATTGACATGATTTTTTTTTAAACATGATGCAACTTACAAGAGATCGTCGTAAAAAATGTTGAACAATCAATTTCGCGGATGCCATTGGAAATTTAATGAAATTTATGTTTCCTCAACTGTAAATTGTATTGTTCCTTGGATTCTTTCGTTTCAATTTTAACTTGCCACGGACTTTAACATTTTAAAGGTTACAAATGACATTGAAGGTTAGCCAGATATGCACGACTATCGACTTGGACGCTTTTACGCTTCTATTACGCTCTCATAAGATTACTTACGAGTACTTTTATGATATACAAGTGCAATAAGAGGCGTTCAAGCGTGTATAAGCGGCCAAGTGTGAATCTGGGATATTTAACAAGTTTTATCCGCTTTTTTGTTAACTAAATTTTATTCATAGTCGCGAAAACATTTCTATTGAATAGTCAATCGGTCGCACGTGTTACCAACGAATTCAGAAGTATCGCACGAAAACTAAAGAAAAGGAGCACTCACTTCGATTTTCACGTTTCAGCAAAGTATTTATTAATTATATTCATTTTATCAAGTAAACTGAATTTAATTCATTATTGAAAAACTACATTTCTCAAGAAATATTTGAAAAAAAAGAGAAATTGAAATATTTTTTAATACTGTTTGTGCTCTTATAATTTTCTTTAAATACGTATTACTTTTAAAAAATGTTTATAAAAATAATGATTCTTGAAAAATGACTTGAAAAATTGTTGCAATGATAGTGGCTCGCGCGTTTATCTGCGCTCTCGTAGTGAGCGGATTGCAATAAAGTATATGTACGAATAAAAATCAATTTTTCTGATGAATATAAAATTTTTTTTAATTAATGGTTTTTCAAAAATCAAATTTATATAGATAAATTTCTTTTTTACAAATATATTCGAAAGAATTATAAAAATGTTTGTACATACAGTGTTCCGCGGTATCGACGATCGCGCAACGAGTTTACTTTTTTGATAGTGAGATGGCATATTCGAGTATCATTCGCGGTTGATTAAAAATTACGGTAGATTTGTTATTTTCTGAGATTTCAACGCTATTAGATACATGGAAAAAACGTGCTCCAGTCCATACAATTTTTGTATTATTTATAATAATGAATAGAAAATATGATTTATTATCGATCTTTTAATGCTTAATATTATATATATTCGTTCGTCATTTAAAAAAAACATGAAAATATGTACTGACTTTATGGTAAAGAGGTATAAAATGAAGAAAAAAGTTTAAAATAAAATTTGAATCCGACTGATATTCTTATTACCATAAATATATAATAATATCGATCCAGATTCTATAATTGTATTTTCTTACGCTGTATGTGATGTAGATCAAATACATCAAATACAACTGAGAAACGTCGATATCAAGATTATTATAATCAACAATTTGAGCGAATAGCGTTGTTTTACGGAGGAATTGCAAGGCATCCTCCCAATCCCTGAAGTGCAAGCGCAAACTTCAACAGTAAATGCTCCCACCTATTAAAAAAACAAATTAGAGAATTAACATAATTGTAAATGTGAATAAGACACAAAAAAAATTAAACGTAGTCCATCAAAACATTAAATCCATACTTTTTGAGTGTAACATCCTGAATTGACAGACGTTACTCTGTCTTCCACCATTTTTCCACAAAAATATGACACGTTCAACACTAAAAAATATTTTATTCATATAGAAGAGTGAAAATAATAATTGAAAACAGAAGCACATATTCGGTATTTTACCTGCATTGCTGTAAGTGTAACTGTACTTGATACAAGCCAATCCAGGATCCAAGGGACACGATATTGAAGTCTGATTCAAATTTCCCCACATGTACGTCACGTTTGGTGGCGTTCCGTCCGCTATTTAAACAAATTATACTTTAAAATACATTTTGTTTCAATTGCAATATATATTTCGTATGCAAACACATTTTTTCAATTCTTTTAATAAATTAGAGTAAAATCCACAAAAAAAAACTTTAAGTAAATTACAGTAAAATAAAAAAGTATGAGAGAATATTACTCGTAAGAACAAATGGAGCGATGCATGGGGTGCCGGATACCGTCGAGCAATTTACATTCGAAGGTAGATTTCGTCCGAGAAATGTAAATTGAAAGCAATACGCCGTATTTGGATCTGATTCGTTAACCGCTGTAAATAAAATGGAATAAAATAGTCTCCATATTGAATAAAAATGAACTTGATTGAATTTACAAAAAGAATTACCCAAAACTATTGGTGAAACACTAAAAATGATGAGAATTAAATAAACGAGTTCCATGATCATCGAGCTAGTTGTCAGCTGTTGTTCATGCGACTAAGGTGTCTTTGTCCATCCGAGAACGAGTCATCGATATAGAGAGAAAAAAACGTGATAATAAGTTTTATCAGCACTCGTATCAATCGTTCGATTATCGGTACAATCTCCGTGGTGCTTTTTTCTGATGACATCCTTTTCTGCAAAAGTTGGCTACAAAACTGTTTCCACAACTTTTTCATCATTTCAAGTATATTTTTATTCATGTGGAAATGCAGACAATAAAAATTTGCTAAAATCGTATTTTTTTTTAATTAAGTAGATTTGTAGAGATATAGTATGAACACAGTGGCTTACATGAACGCTAAGATCCATAAATATCATCAACTGGGCGTTAAAAATGTTGCCTACACTCTAAACTGTGAGATTCTTTACTATAATTAAAAAATTAGTATAAATATATATATTGTTCATAAAATTCATTTGTTTTTTGATCGAATGTTCGTGGAAAAATGTCTCTTAAAACTCGTCGTGCCTCGTGAGAGCCTCGCCGAAGTCGGTAGCTTGGGAACCAACGAAAATATCGTATCTATCGAGAATTTCTTGTTTTGTGAGCTTTTGATCGGCATCCCCGTCCGCTTCGTAGATCAAGTGACGAGCTTCCGATTCCGCATGATCGAAATCCGGAGGAATTATCCAATTTTTCACCTGTTTTCGAGCGTGCAAAATGAATTATTAAGTTTTATTAAATTCAAATAATTTTCTACGTGTTATTAAGTTCAATAAAATACCTCATCAGCATCCATAAAACCACTCTTGTCCTTGTCCCTGTAAGCAGAGAAATGCTCCTTCTCGTTCTTGACCCATTCCGGTTCCTCATCTTCATCTCCAGGCCTGTACATGTCTCCTGAAAATTTTTCATGTCCATGTTTAATATTCTTGTTAATTTTTATCAATTTTTAAATGATAATTGCAAAAAGAAATGAAAAAATTACCAATGTATTCTTCCAGTGACACTTTTCCATCCTTATCTTTATCAATATCTTCCATTGTTTCAAGAACCAAAACGTCCCTCATGTGCTCGTGCTCCTCAGGATGGAGATAAGCAGAAAATTCTTCCTTGGTGAGAGCGTCATCTCCGTCCTTGTCCGCCACCGTCCACCTCCTGCGATCGCGCTTGCGCATTATTTCGTAAGAGTCGGTTTCATCCTCGGGATCCTCCGGACTCTTTGTGTCGTTGGAGTTCATAAATCCATACACCAGCGATTCATATACCGACCATGGTATTTTATCCTTATCCTCAGCATTGTGAGATTTCCATTGACGTTCGATGTCATCTCGAATGTATCTCTGCTGGGTGTACCTGATCCAGTCTTTCAGTTCTTCTAGAGTCACAAAACTGTTGTTGTCCTTGTCTATCTTGTCAACAATCTTGCCGAGCCTTCTGGTACTCTCCTCCGGCGTGAGTTGATCAAAGGTCTTGGCATCTTCCCCGAGAAACGCTTCATGATCGTACTCTGGATTGTGCTCTGAGTTTATGAAGTGTTCCTGTTCGCTCAGTTTCTTAAACAAAAATATCTCTACGTTGGCACAAAAAATACAATAATTTGCAAGATAATTATTGGAGAGGTTATTAAATCCGACTCTCCAATAACGAAATTATCGAGATAATGTTATTTTTCGAATTTTGACAAGTTGATTACTCGTGTCAACGAAACAAAAAAAAAAATTTAACGAAACCTTTTCTATTATCCTGTGTTTCTCCTCATCCTCTGGCTTTGGTATGGCAGCAACGATAACAAGTCCAGCTACGAGGAGACTCGTAAAGAGCGTAGAACCAAGCATGATAGAAGATCTAATCCAATTTCTGAATTCTAATTGAAAAAAGCGAAAGGTTACTGTCTCGAAATTTTTCAGGCTAGAGACGTCTCTCCGTTAAAAAATATTGACGAATAATCCGATAAGGTGATCACCTGGTAAGAAAACTCTTGAAGATAATTGGATGAAAGAAAAAAATAAACACCGGATAACGTAAATGAGAAAAAAAAAGGAAAATTCAACTGTACGCGGCTTCGAAAAGTTCAACAAGAGAAGCGCAACCGCAGTTCCACATCATCAAGAAGTCGGTTTTCTGCTGACGGAGTTGCCGCCACTCCCCCACTCTCGTGTCACGATCTCGAAAAACTAAGCCTCTTCACATCGCTGAAGCTCGCGTTCGACGAAAAAAAAATGCTCCGACGAGCACACGATCCGCGTTACATCCGATCCATCGTGTCGCAAGGCGCGCGCTGAGGACGTTGCCCGAAAATACGAGGGGAAGGGAGGGAAATCTGCGCCGAGAAGCAACACGTTCCCCAGCTGCGCTGCGTCCAGGCCGCATATATACAAACCCACGAGATTCGATGTGCGGCATTCCTAACCATTCCGAATTAGCTTCGGAGTAAAGCGCGACGTGCCAGAAAAAGAAAAATAATAAGCTATATACGTTCATAAAAAGCTCCGGCTGCGTGGATATGTGTTTCGTATTTAATCTATTTTTTTATTAGCTCATGATTGATCATGCATGCACCAAAGTGCAATCTATCAATAATGAAAACAATGTTCTTTGTACATCGTAAAAAAACGAAACAGTTTCAATGCTCTAGCGTAGATACAGGGTACAGGGGAGAATGGGGTACGATGGAGCACCTTTAAAAAAATTAACAAAACACCATTACTAAAAGTTTTTCTTTCTAATGACTCTGCATTTTTATATTTCACTATTTTATACATTTTTATATTTTAGAGGGCACGAAGGAGCATCTTTAAAAAAATTAACAAAAAACCATTACCAAAAGTTTTTCTTTCTAATAAACACCATTACTAAAAGTTTTTCTTTCAAATAACTCTGCATTTTTATATTTTACTATTTTATACATTTTTATATTTTAGAGGGCACGAAGGAGCATCTTTAAAAAAATTAACAAAAAACCATTACCAAAAGTTTTTCTTTCTAATAACTCTATTAACAAAAAACCATTACTAAAAGTTTTTCTTTCTAATATAACTCTGAATTTTTATATTTTACTTGTATAATTATTGATGATCTACCAAATTGAAAAAAAAGTATTTCAAGATATGATAAAAAGTAAACGTCTCAATAGTTGGACAGCACACTTTATCTTTATTTCAAAAATATTCAAACAAAAAAAATTGCTTCAAATTCACATCTAAAATATTGTCTGATATTTTAGTCATCCAAAACTCATGTTATGTATTAATTTTAAACAATATATTTCTAATAATTAAATACTTGAGCGTTTGAATATGTAGAATGTCCCAATAGTTAGACAGAAAATCCATTCTGTCTCTAGGGTTGAGCGAATTTTTTCCCATAAATTAACGATATATGAAAAATAGACCTCTTTGTATATAAAAAATAATCCATACGATCTTATTGAGAAAATAATAATTTAAATATTAAAGATAGTATAATAAAAATAGTCCAATTATTGGGGCATGTCCATCTATTGGGATGTTTACCTTAGGCTTCTTATTTGACTAATTATGAAATAAACAATTTTTTTTTAATCGTGAAAAGTTTGATTATTGTGTCAAAAATAGATATTTATTAATTAGTTAATTTCATTAATTCTGTTATTTGTTACATGAAAAATATCGTTACTGCATCATAAAAGTAGAAAATATGTTTCTACATAAAACAATAATATGTTTTTCATTTCACCTGTAAAAATGAACAATCTTTTATTGCTCTTTTTAATTTTTCACATATTTTTATTAATTATTGAAAATACATTTAAGAATCAATTACTCGTAATATTAATTAAACAATAATCAGAAATTCTTTCGAAACAAAAAGTCAATTGACTATATTGAATAGCAGCACAACCCTCTGAAACCGAATTTATTTGCAAGAGAAGCTCACTTCGTTCGTACGCTCAACTTCGCTTTCGTGGGCAATCGACAACTTGCCGCACTTGTTGCACAATATTCTATTATTCCCTACCAGTATTCCTTAATCATTTCTACTTGAAAAAAATTTTAGAAGCCCATTTTTCTCGAAAAAATATACTTGTATAAGTTTTTCAAAATTTTATCCCCAAACACTTGGCGCATTAATAATTTTAGGGACCCATTTTGCCCCTAAATATTTTTATAGTTTTTGGAAATTTTAGGGCCTCGTTTTACCCTTCCCCCCCCTTTCCCTATAGAGAACGAATGACGAAAATGAATCAGAGATACTATAAAGAATCCTCGCCCGGTGCGCATGTAGGGCGTGAGCGTTATCAGATTTTATCTCATATTTGTCAGAGATAAAGAAGCGTATATCGTGAACGCCCTGGGAGTACCTTGTCGTCCATTCGCGCTGAAATCGTCAGTATTGGATCGCCGCGAGCTAAAATCACGGAACGACTTTTGTTTTCGTTGTTCGAGGTGAAATAATTGCGTGCAACGGAGATCGATCGATCGAGCGTCCATCGGATCGCGTGTGTTCAAAATGGTCATGAAGAGTCAAGGAGCCGAAGCGGCTAGACTCGAGCGCCAAATCGGATGCATCAAGTACACAATGTTCTGCCTCGACGCTGTTCTATGGGTAAATCACCTTCAAGTGATTCATCTCGGATAAATTTTTTTCGCGATTCAACCACACTGAGAAAAAATGTTGGTTGAATCAACAAAATTTCGGTTGATTAAACTCAAATTTTATTGAATCAACAAAAATTTCAATCGATTAAACCAAAACTTTGTTGATTCAACAAAATTTCACAAAAATTTTTTTTCAGTGCATACTCAACGCCATAATAAATCATAATCACCGTTTACTCAAATTTCACGTTATTTCTTGCATTCCATTAAATATAATTTAATTATCGCTCGATAACTGCTACAATTTTTATCTGAATAAGTTGCTAAAAAAGTTTTTTTTTTCGTCGTATCTCAAAAGAGATTTCACGTGTGACATTCATGACTCACGCTCTACACTTCCTGGCCGATGGCATTATTGCTTTCTAATTTTTTTTTTCATATCACTGAAAACGAAATTTGGTTGATTCAACAAAATATTTGTTTCAATACGTTCAACGATATTATTTTGCAAATTGAACTAAATTATTGGTTGATTTAATTATTTCAAACAAACAAGTGTTGCTTCGACGAAATATTTTCAACTAAATATTTTTCAACTAAATCTGTTCTCAGTGTAGTCTTTTGGTACACATAGAAATTGGGGTCTGCGTGTCGGGGAATTTCTGCATAGTTCGAAAAATCAAATTTGAATTAAAATTAAAAAAAATCAAATGGAAGTTTAATTTCTCCGTTGATGAATATGAATATAATTAATTATTAACGATCAATCGAACAGATTCTCGGAGCAGGTATGTTCGGTTTGTCCGTTTGGCTGCTGCTGGAGCCAACATTTGCAGAATGGATCGATTATCTCGACGTTGAGGAGTTCTACATCGGAATTTACGTTCTAACTGTGGCTTCGTTAATCGTGATGGCTATCGCCTTCGTCGGTTGCGCTGCGGCTCTCATGGAACACACCTTGGCCCTGTATGCGGTGTGTTAATAAAAAATCGACGATTTATTGACGAATTATTTTCATTGATTACTCGCACGATGAATATTAACCATTTTCGATGATATTTCAAATTTTCTGCATTTTTAAATATTTTAAATATTTAAATTTCCTCCAAAACATATAAATTATTTTTAATTATAAAAAATAAAAATGATCTTTGCCATGGAAGTATTCCAACATTCTTCAATTGCAGCAATTTCTTTAATTGCATTTATGCACACACCAGAAAAAAAATTGTGCAAAGTATTGAACTTGATTTAAAAACAAAAATCTTGAATGCTTCTTGATGAAAGAAAGGTAAATATATTTGAATAATTTAAACATTTTTAGAACGCTGGACTTCAAGTACTGTGCTTTATACTCGGATTATCAGGCTCTGCAGTCTTGTTGGATTATTCGACGTACGACAGTAATATCCAGCCTCTGATAAGAAAATCTATGACGAATTTGATCAGTAACTCTCAACAGGAAAAAGCATCGAGCATTCTGCGACTGATTCAAGAGACCGTGAGCCATATTTTTATTTTTAATTTTTAATTTTTAAATTATACGTATTTGATTTTTTGACAGCACCGCGTGTGAATGTAAAAACAATTTTTCGCAGATGGGATGCTGCGGTGCTGATGGCCCGATGGACTATCTCAATCTCCTAAAACCTTTACCGACCGAGTGTCGCGACACGATTACCGGAAATGCATTTTATCACGGTTGCGTTGACGAGGGCACTTGGTTTATGGAATCAAAATCCGGATGGCTCGCAGGCGTTTCTCTTTCAATTTGCATGATTCACGTAAGTGCAGCTCGAATTACTATTATCAAAAGAATATTTGTATTTGTTTAGGTATTTCATAGAAAGAAACGATAGAAAAATTGAGTCATGTCCAACACCTTACTTTTTTTTTTGTGAGCAACAGTGTACCACGCTCACTGTAAAAAAGAAAAAGTAATTTTACTATATCGTTCACGAGACATGAGCATTAAAAGTTGAGAGCTACAGAACATTTTAACGTAGTTCTATACTTTTATCGATTATTTAGGATTTTGTTGAAAATTGGTACAGTCATTCTTTGATGTGTTACACATGTGTGTACCCAATTTTAAGAGGTTTCACCACGTACATTTTAAGATATTTATTGTCAAAAAACCACCATTTTCTGCAGTCTCCCATAAGAGCACGTGTTAAATATTGCGATATTCAATCCTAAATATCTTGAAATCTAGATAGTGAACCTTCTTAAAATTTAGCATAGCTCTTTATTGTATTTCAAAGAAGCTTCCTCAAGTTTAAAAAAAAAATCCTTAGATTATGATTTTTTAAATTTTTATACATACGTACCAAGTACGAGTCGTCTTGGATGACTTTGAATTTTAAGTATATGTTGCTCTTAAAACAATTTGCAACAACTTTTCTTAATTGATTTAAGCTGAAAAACCATATGGCATCGAGATAAATTGAGATAGAACCTTTTGATTTGACTGTACCTACAGAACAACCTTAAGAAGCTTCACCATCCAAGGCATCAAGAAGTTAAAATATTTGAAGTTGAAAATCGCAATATTTAACATGTATTCTTATGGAAGAATACGAATAATTGATATTTTTAACAGTAAATATAGACATAAAATATAAACAATAAAACATAATAGACACATGCTATAATCGTAAACTCGACTTCTTGTTATAGTGCAAACTCTTAAAATTTAATACACCTAAATTTCCAACAATATTCTAAGGAAACAACAGAACCATAGAACCACATTAAAAATAAAATAAAGGTTGTGTTTCTATATGGAAAAAAAATAAAAATCTTTTTTGACAGCTGTGTTTCTCACACTTTTTGAAGTACAAAAAAATTTACGTTATAATAGTGAAGTTGATTTCCGGTTTTTCTTTCGAACTACTTTTACGTAATAGTTGAGGAATCGTCCGTTCCCCCCTTCTGCTTTTTATATTTTTTTTCTATTCCTCCCTCTTTCGCCTGATTCTTTCCCATCACCCGTGCATTTGAACTTTATGCATCCCATCATCGTAACGACCAATCGACATAAAGGACGATTCCTTTCACTTCATGATCGTACACATCATTATTACTGTATTGTACAACCGTAATGAAAGAACGAAGGATTCTCACGAAACGGTGATAAAAATTCGAAATATTTATTAAAAAAACGCATCTTAGTCTCATATCTCTCGTTCCCCTTTTTTCAGGTAGTTCTGGGAGTGCTGTCCATCGTTCTTATCCAAGCCAAGCAAAAGGAGGAGGAAATTCATATATTTAAGCGTTGATGTAAAATAAATTTTTTCAATCAGCAATTTTTATCGATTCGAAGAGTCGTTCACGAGTTAAATGTTAATGATACCTCGAAGAAACGTATCGAGACATTTTCTAGCGTCAATAATTTAATCGTGATTTTTATACGTCCCATATGACAACCGCCATTTTTCTATCGACATACGCGATGCATTGCTATCTCTGCAAACGATTTTTCCCCTCATCGTGCATTTCTCAGCTTTATACATTTATATCTGAAATAAATTATTTCCTCGAGTAAATAAATTTCTCGATTTTCTTTCTTCTTTGACGAAGGTGGCAAAGGCTGCCGACGATCGCAGAAATTTTCTGCAATGAATGAATTCCGATCTAGATAACCGTTCGAACAGCAGACCCACTCGCAACCGTGACATTTCGAATGCATCAAAGTCGAGGCTATCTATAAACAATCGCTATCGATTTGTTCCACATTCCTCGTATTAATTTTTTTTTCTTTACTTTATTTACAAAATGATTTATATTCAGAACAGGCGATAAAAATATATATAATAATATTACAGATTAGAGTATACATAGAATAGATAATAATTTATTTACAATAAAAATACGCGTCGTGGCTGCCGAGTGAAGAAATAGAGAGAATTTGTTGAACGAATGATTGTCTACGAAATAAAAATGTGCAAAATATATAAAAGGGATTATTTGAAAAATGATTGAAGGATTGAGAGAAAAGGAGTCGATACTCGACTCGTTATTTTTCACGATCGTACACTTGACAGCATTTTCAACGTATGAAATAATTCCGGCTTGCAGCATCCGGGTAGAATCTTAGCACCGAGAATCCCGGAGCGCGAAGACGCTTATCGGAGAGCCAGAGAGGCTGATTAACCGACGTAGGGGAACGGAGGATAGCCGACGGGCGGCGGATAAAATCCGGGGAAGGCCGCTACGGTCGGTTGAACGGCGACGGTCGAAGTGACGTAAGTCGTAACCTCTGTTGGAACGACTTTCGTCGAGAAGAGCGTCGTGTAGGCCGTTTTCGCCCCGAACGTCAGCTTGAGGACCCTCGATTCGGACACAGTC
Source organism: Cremastinae sp. A BG-2022a (assembly GCA_030522545.1). NCBI lineage: Eukaryota > Metazoa > Arthropoda > Insecta > Hymenoptera > Ichneumonidae > Cremastinae sp. A BG-2022a. The sequence continues at coordinate 23,151 of JAPYYW010003007.1, forward strand.
GCGAGCGTCTGGGTGACGTGAGGCGCGCTCGTAATCGTGAATTGCGGCTGCTGCTGGGGATAGAGCTGCGGCAGCTGAGGCACCTGGGGCACTTGCTGCTGGGGAATAATCGGAGGTATACTCGAGGTTCCGTACTCGTAAGAGGTCCTCGGGACCGTCGCGATCGGCCTGGAGAGGGTCGAATAAATCGTATTGCCATTGTTGAGCAATGGTATGACGCGGGACTCGTACACGGTCTCCAGAACGATCACGGGTCTCGATGTCGTAATAACCTGCGGTTGGTGGCCTCCCGGGGCGCCGAAGTATTTGAGAAGGGCCAGCTGTTGAATCTGCTCGGGTGTCAATTGCGGCTCGGGCAGGGCCACGTTCTGCTGCTGCTGCTCGTTCTTCGTCTTCGGCGAAGACGACAGCTGCGTCGTCGCCGTCTGCGATGTTTTCTGGTTCCTGAACACATCGAGATCGGAGTCGGGCTCGCTCGAGCTCGGTGCCACTACGCGCTTCGGTATGTCCTCGTCGTCCCTCTCGTCGTCACCGAAGTCGAGCTCCAAGTGGAGCTCGCTCCCGGCCTCGTCGAGCTTCGAATTGAACTCGTTCAGCGTCTTGCTCGGTATGAATTGGTAGATCTCCATCGGCGGCAGAGTCTTCGTCGCGGTCACCAGACGAGCCACGTTGTAAGTTTGGACGAGCGTCAGTCTCGTCGTGTTGCCACCGGACACCACCGGCAGCATGTGAGTCTTCAGCAGCGTCTGCGTCGTCGAGAACGTTTCCGTCAGGGTCTCCAGCGGCGGCGTCGCCTGGCCGGACTCCAGAGTTATCGCCGGCAATGTCGCTATCGAGGAATCCAACGGCAGACTCGAGTCGTACGCCGCTCCGGTGTTCACGAGGATGTTCTCGGTCAGTGGCTCCGTCGGGGAGATGCTCGGGCTCGCACTCGAGTTCGGCACCTCCGCCGTAGCGAATGTTTTCTTTATCGTTGACGTTACCGTCACGTAACGCGTGTTTTTCATTGTACCGACCTGGAAATGAGATAAAAATTGAAATATAAAACACACTCTCACCCGCTTCTTCGCACAGAGTAGATACGAGCGATTCCACCTCAATTCAATGACGATTTTAGAATGACCGGTTTTTTTTTATTTTTTAATATGTTGTTGTAGATGCTAAATAAAGTGTATGTGCCAATTTTTTAGCCATCTATCTTAACGCGTACCTAAGTTTTGTAAAATTCTTTAAATATTTGTAGCTTCTACAATAACGAATATATCGTAAATTAATAGGAGGTTTTTTTTTCTTTTTTAATGTAGTTTTTGGAACAAAAATTGAGAATTGAGAAAAAAATTTTTTAGTGTCTTTTTGGCCGTTTTGAGTGAAAAAATTGGATTTTCTTTCAATGGGACCTCTTCGATTAAAAAAAAAAGAAATTCCTAAAATGTTAACCGGTTTTAATGCATTTTCCTCAAACTTTATCATTCAACTTTAGATGCGAATATCTTCTTAACGCTTTATCTAATCGACTAAACACAAGAGACCATTTTTCAAGATCGCCTAATTTCCTACAAAAAATGTATTGCCCATTTTAATCTGCTTCCTACTTAATGATTTATGATTCAAAAATAATGATTTTTTCAATTTTTCCAACTTTGACCTAAAATATCTTAGAAATGGTGAGATTAACGAAAAATTCAAAAGAAAACTTTTTTGTAGAGCGTACAATTTCCTACAAAAATACGTTAGGACTTATTTGTCTGATGTATCGTTGAATAGTTACAAAAATGTGACAGAGAAAACGTAACTGTTCCCATATGTTAATCTTATGGAAAATCGAAAAGTCCCCTGTTAATATTTTTATAAAGAGCTCAAATTTGGACAGACCTCTTTTTTATGTATAAATACAATTTTAAAACCTGTTTCCGCGAAAAAAGAAAAAAAAGGAATTTTTTTTAATTACCCTAATATATACGTATGGTGATGCGTGAATGGGCGTTTCGACCGGAATCAAAGTAAAAGTAGGAAGCGACCGGTTCCCGTGTCGCTTCTTCTATCGCGATTCTCCTCACTCGTTTAAATCTCAAATATTGCCACGCTCTCGCGTGTGTCTGTGCGTTGACATATGGGAAACTATGAAAGTTGTGTCAATGAAGAGAGAATTCTATACGAGGAGAAAGCCGGAGACAAAGATAATCCGCCTCGTCGTTTTTACCTGGAATGTGTAAGGTGATTTTATAGTCGCGATCTCGAAGTAGATATTGTCGAAGTCTGCTGGCGTCGAGATTTCAATGTTGATCGTTTCGATGGGGAATATCGGCTCGGAAGGCTGTTGCTGTGGCACTTGTTGCTGTTGTCCCTGCTGGGATTGTTGTTGCTGTTGCTCTTGAACGATCGAAACCTCCTCGGTCTCGCTCGGATCGAGCTCGTCGTCGAACGAGCCATCTTGAATTTTTCGTTGGCTGTTCGGGACCGACGAAAGATTTTTCTCGTCGGCCTGAACGATCGGTTGCCCCGAAGACGGCTCGTTCGACTTCGATGCCGACGTTTCTGACGTCAATGAAGGACGCTCCTCGTCCTCGACTTGCTTACGAATCGCGATTCTCGGCTTCGGCGTCGTCTTGTACGACCAACGACCCTGAGTCCTCGGTAACTTTACTTTCGGCACAGGATTCGTCGATATCGATGACAAGGACTCCGGTCTGCTCTTTACCGACTTTGCCGGAAGGCTCGGTTGATTGTTGTTGCTCGGCCGAAAACTGCTTCGTCGACGACTCGTCGGTGCACTCTCCGTAGTCGTCGTAATTTGACGATTTCTAAAAAAAAAGAACATTATTCAGTTCCGCAGTAACTAAAATTACCATTTATCGTCGTGACTATAATTATACATTACTCAAAATTCATTAAATATTGAGTCAATATCATTTAATTGTAATTAAAAGATATATTAAATTAATAATATATAAAATAAATGGCAACGCGTTGGTGTAAGCGATCGCATTATAATGGGCTCGAATATATTGGCTAAAATAGCTTAATAAAATTCAAAGCTTATAATATTGAAAGTGTACCAAGCAAACACAATATATTCTTGAATCAATCTCAATAATTGTGATTCAACATTTGATGCTTTTTCAGTAACCATCAAAAATTGCTTTTCAAATATTATCTTTTAATTTATATTACAGCAGATTTCATTTTTATATTTGCAATTTTCAATTGCAATTGGACAACATTAAAGAAATAATTCGTTCCCTTGATCGCATTTTTATTCGTATTAAAAAATTTTCAACAAACTTTTAATTATTCCATCCGTAAATCTATTAAATAATCTTACTTTTTTTCAAGAATTATAAAAATTTGAATGAAAAAAAGAACAAAAATTTCTCATAAAAATTAATAACATATTTTTCAATATTTTATAATATTGTTGCAATGTCATATGTATGTCGTTGGCATTCCATAGTTAGATATTTAAATCGTGTACCACATATAACATTTTTAAATAAATTTTTCTAAAAGTATCACTAACTAGAATTAACATTTTTCGTCCGTATCAATATAATTAAATGACTCACTTGTAGCTAGGCCGTCCATTTCCAGGACGATTTTTATTAGCGAGATTCCTCGGCTGTTGTGTCTGTTGAGTTGCCTCGTTGATTTCCGGATCGTCAATTATTTTGTTACGAAATTTAGGACGGGGCTGGTGATTCCCAGCGTGCTTTCTGGTTGTTTTGACAGGACCATCTGCATGTAAGAGACAAAAAAGGATGAGCAACCTTCACGAAATGTTCTCCTTTTATTTGGAAAAAAAAGAGAAAATTAAAGTGCTAGATAATGAAATAATCGAACCTGGACTATTGAAAAGACCTTCCAGTGGTAGGGAGGATTCTTCCTGTTGATGAGTCGGGGTCGGCTCCAATTGGGGCTTGACCTTTCCATGTTGTGGTCCAATAGTCTTGAGAATCCTCTGAGTACTCGACGGCCGAATTTTACCCTCGGGAGCAGGGGGCGCTCCCTTGAGAACTCTGGACGTGCTCTGAAGAACCTGGGCGTATTTTCCATTGATGTAAGTCCCGATGACGCTCGTTTCGTGAACCGTGGTGAGTCCATCCTTGACGATTGTTCCCCCGAGTTTCGTCACCAGGCCCGTAGGATTTTCCTTGTCCTTCTTGGGCGAAGGACGGGGCTTCGGGGCCGCTTTCGACGTCGGTCTCAAATTGATGAGCTGATTGACAAAATAAAAATCAGTCAGACGTTAAAATAATTTGACTCCGTATAAGAAAAGAAGAGTATAATGAGGAATAACGAGAGTGAAAATTGAACGCGAGCCAATCGAGCGAACAATTCTCGTTGTTGCCTAAGGGGCTTCTCGTGAATTTTTTCACTATGAAAACGCCTCTCCTGATGGTAAAAGTGAATCTCGCGCACACTCGAGCGTGGGACTGCGAGATTTAACCGAGCGAAGGCGAGGACGCATCCTTTAAAGTTGAGTCGGTTTGCTCGCTGAGATCACGGCTCATACTGTATGGGGGGAAAGCGTGAGAACGCGCGAGCGCGCCGCGATTATTTTTCTCTTTATTGTCCGTACGCTGTATACGAGACAAACGTAACGCGAATGAACTTCCACATGCGATACCATCTCTGTGACATCCGACGTTGTAGATTTACTCCCGCTACTGTAGTAATTAAGGTGCTCGTTCTGCTATAAGTTTTATTAGACACAAATCGTGATTTTGAATCAAAAATAATGTTTTTTTTTCTATATATTTATTAGGGTGATTCAAAAAAAATTATTTTTCTTTTTTTTCGTAGAAGCAGGTTTGAAAGTTTTATTTATACATAAAAAGAAGCCTGTGTAAATTTGAGCGCTTTATAAAAATATTAACAGAAGATGCATCGCACTTTTCAATTTTTCCAACTTTGACCTCAAATATCATTGAAATGGTGAGATTAACGGAAAATTCACAAGAGAACTTTTTTGCAGAGCGTTTAATTTTCTACAAAAATATGTTAGGACTTATTTGTCTGACGTATCGTTAGATAGTTATAAAAATCTGACAAAGAAAACGTAACTGTTCCCATATTAAATTTATGGAAAATCGAAAAGTGCGATGCGTCCCCTGTTAATATTTTTATAAAGCGCTCAAATTTGTACAGGCTTCTTTTTATGTATAAATAAAACCTTCAAACCTGTTTCCGCGAAAAAAGAAGAAATTTTTTTTGAATCACCCTAATATTTATCTAATCGCTATACTGATATCGAGAGAAATAATGACAGCAGATCTTACCAAAAAGAGATAAGTATACTCATTATTTTAAAACTAGATATATTTTTATACGAAGTATTTTTAGAATAGTATTTTAATAAAATATGTTTAGTTCTATAATAATCAGGAACATCTTGATTTACTTTTGTACATAGAAAGATTTACGATACTTTTCTATATCAATGAAATCACTATAGCTATGTATGTCGATCACTTATTCGATAAATTCAATTGCAGTTGGTGTAATTTTCTCATGAGTTATTGACATTTTATGTCAAGTCGCAAAAAATGCGTACTTTCAGTATAAGTATTAAATTAATGTATATTCGTAGAATTCAAACGCGATAAAAAAATACAAATATTTTTCCACGTATAAACTGTAAAGATAAAATCATATGAGTTGTAAAATTATTGATTACTGTTCTTAAATGTGCAGAAATTTTTAAACAAAAATATTCATGTATAAATTAAAGATAAAATCATATTAGGTGGAAATTAAAAATTGTATTAATCTCAAAATGTACATGTAAAAACTTGTTGTTTCACCGTCTAATAAGGTTAAATTCGGTAAAAATAGCGAATTTTTACAATTAGCATCACGTCATTTCTATTTTTTCACCAAAAGTTCAAAAAGACGAATTTCCTTGCAATTATCTAAAAAAATGACCAATTTTCATAAAAACTTTCATTCCTTGTTTAACTCTTATCTGTCAAAAATTTTATTTAAAAAAGATATCTAGTTTTCTAACATCACACTGAGAGAAGAAATTAGTTGAATCAACAAAATATATTTTGTTGACTCGTATTTAGTTAACTCAACATTAATATTGTTGAAGCAAGTACTGCTTGA
>JAPYYW010003008.1:0-25511 GCA_030522545.1 Cremastinae sp. A BG-2022a
AAAAATTCTTTAAAAATCTCGATAACTGATTTTTTTTTACAAAAAGTTTAATTGTGGAGAAACATTTCTTTTATTTACACTTTTATAAACACTAAATGCGAAAAATCGTAATTTCAAAACGAACAATTCTGTTAAAATCTCGATAACTGATTTTTTTTTACAAAAAGTTTAATTGTAGAGAAACATTTCTTTTACTTACACTTTTATTAACACCAAATGCAAAAAATCGTAATTTCAAAACGAAAAATTCTCTTTTAAAACCTCGACAACCGATCTTTTTTTTGACAAAATGTTTGAAAAAGTTATTTTTAATCATTTAAAAAAGAATTAGGCCATTCTGAAGATATTTATTTCGTGCAATAAGAGGTTCGTTTGATTCCACCTCTATCCCCTTTTTTTCGGCTTTTTTTATCGTTCCGGAGCCGCGTTCAATGCTTTCATGCCCCCCGTTACGACTCTCCGGCTCGTAAACCTTTTATTATCCCCACTCCTCAATTATTTCGTCGATAAATTATTTTGGAACCGCGACCCGGCGAGAGGCATTTTTTTCAACGTACGAAATTGTCTATTCGCGAAAAAAGCCTCAAGCGAGTTCCACTTGTCGCCCGCGAAGCCACTTTCCTATCCTCGTTACATGGATTTTTATTCTTTGTGAGCATTTTGGGCGACAAGTGGAACGCGCCCATATCGGTTTTTAGTCTTTGCGAGCGTTTTCGGCGACAAATGGAACGCTCCCTTCGCGTCCGAACGCAATTTGTTGCTTTTTTTCGATGCTCGATCTCGTAACGAGCGTCACGCACGTGCGAAACGTAAAAACAACAATTCCGAACGATTTACGGGCTCGGAGACGGTTTTATTGTCGAATTATTGATAAACTTACCTGAATAAACAACGGGAGCTGTTTTCTTCCCTTTGTAAACAATCCCAACGCGAACATAGACCGAATTTTTCACACAGATGGAAAAAAACACTTTGCGACCGCACACGGACGTCGCTTGCCGCGAATTGAGCCAACATGGCGATTGGGAACGATTGCGCGTCGCCATCTGGCGAAAACGACGATCGGTCGTCGGTAATGTCGCGTGCATCGTTATTGACTCGACCATAGAATTAAAAAAATTTTACGAAAACGAAAAAACTTTCGTAAAATTTTGAATCAAAGCGTCGCCGCTAGAGGCGCTGCAAACGTGAGTAAAAATAGCGCAGAAATTTGAATCGGGTAATTTATCGTTGCCCGAATATTTTTAATTAATTATAATTAGTAAAAGAATTAGAAAAAAGTAGTAACTTTTATCGTCAGAAAGAAGAAAGATTATTTATAAATACTTGATTTGATGATTACAAAAAAAAGCGAAAACTCGCTGATTTTTCTCGTTCGTCCAAAGAGCGACAAATTTGAATAAGCTAATTTATCATTGCTCAAATATTTTTAATTAATTATAATTACTAAAAAATAAGTAAAAAAGTAACTTTTATCGTAAGAAAGGTCATTTATAAATATTTGACTTGTTGATTACAAAAAAAAGCGAAAATTCGCTGATTTTTCTCGTTCATCAAAAGAGCGACAAATTTGCAAAAAATTCTCAAGATATTCGCAAATAAATAAGCACAGGTTGATTATTGAATAAAAATAGTAAAAATGCCTCAAGAATTGCACGTCCTGCGTTGCTATTCTTGCAAAATGTACCAGGTGACGAGCATAACCTCAAAATGAAAAATAAAAAAATACTCACAAATTCAAAGCATTCCTTGTACTGAAATAAACATTTTTTGTTTCAGGTACAAATAGTTAAGAAAACGAACAAATGGCAATGCAAGATCTGCAACGAGAAACAGTCCGTCCAGGCTGTCTTCTTTCGAGGTTCCGGCAGCGAGTGCCGCAGCTTCGTTCAGGAGCAGAACTTTCAGAGTTCTGAATCGAAGGAAATTGCAAATTTTCATACCGGTGTTGTCGAGGCCTGGGGACTGGACTGCGAAGCAGACGGAGACCCTGACGAGCTGTGCAGCTGCGCAAGAAAAAGAACGATGGTCGAGACTCTTTCTCGCTGCGTTGGAGGCTCTGAGAAAAATTTCGACAAGGAAAACCTTCGGTTGTCCCAGAATCCTGAGAAGCGAAGGAGAATCGAAGCGACTAACAGATTCTTCAGTCAACCGAGCTCTCTGACGTTGTACCAGGATTCTCAGGGTGGCGATTTTGCTCGAGAGAGGAAACCAACGTCCTCGGGCAAGTGGGATAAATTTGCAGACCGTCTGGATAAAAAGAGGGAAGAGAGTCAGGGCGAAGGTTTTGAGAATGAGTTGGAATTGTTAGAAACGATTTTGGATGGAGAATATATGGAAACTAACGTTCAGGATGATACTAAAAAAAGTCCAGGTGAACGAAGCGAGAGCGAAGCGATAGAGTTCAAAGTTAGCCAGGTGTCTTCTCAAATTTCGAATTTTTGTGAAATTCTTGATGACGAAGATATCGACTTTGAACTCGATTTTTGAACTCCTTATGAGTCCCAATTAATTGATTTATTGTCCCGGAGACACTGAAATATTCTCTTTCCAATTATCCAATCAAAATTTTGCGGAGCAGCTCTCTGTACCTTTACACTTTTTAAGATTCTTCATAACATCCATATAATACAATTTTTCCTCAGGAATCAACAAATCAGCAATGTTAACTAATTCGTAAGGATCTGAAAAGAAAAAAAAAATTTTTAACGTTAATTACATGAAAAACTTCACGTTAGGATAATTATTACATTATTTATATTTTTTTTATAACTTAATAAAAATTTCATACTTTTGTAAAAAAAAATAGTCTTCGAATGATGTAATTAATTTTTTACCTTTTTTGAGATCGTGAAAAATGATTTCTCCGGTTGTGAAGTCGCAGAATTTAAGATCGTGCGTCGCATTTATTGTTCGAATGCAGGTATAGTCATTTTTGTCGTCATTGACGATTGAGACGAAAGGTTGATGTTTCCACACTGGTGGAACTTTCCATTTATTTTTGTCGACCGAAAGACAGGTGAACTGTGGCTCACACCCATCGTTTCTCATTCTGGAGTTCATGGGCTTTGGTGCCTCGATGAGAAAAGTGTCAGGCCACGAGAAATCTCTCTCTCGTTCCCTTTCCTCTCTGCAATCAGTATTTATAAAAAAAATTACGAAAAATTCACAAAAAATTAATGAAAAATTCATGAAAAATTAATGAAAAATTAATTTACTCTCGCTGGAAATTCATTAAAAACGAATGTTTTTCGAAACTTACGAGAGAAAGAGCTTCTTGAACGAACGCCCATCCATTCGCTCTGGAATCTCGACTCCAGCGATGTCGAGGAAAGTCGGAGCAAAATCGATGTTCAGAATGATCTCGTCGACCCTGGAACGACGAATTTTCATATAATTTATAAAATACTCGACGAGTAAAGAAGAGAAAAAAATAGATTTCGACTCACAGCGATCGAGGTGTTATTCCAGGGCCTCGGATGAAAAAGGGAACTCGAATGTCCGACTCGAAGTGAAAACCTTTGCCTTCGACCAGTCCATATTGTCCGAGATGAAAACCATGGTCAGAGGTGTAAATGAAATAAGTATTTTCGAGCTGTCTAGTTCTTTTCAGGGCGTAGTAAATCTTAAATAGAATAAATTTAAGGATAAATTATTATATAAATTAAATTATTATTAATTATTAATTATTATTAAATTAAATTATTATTAATTATCAATTAGTACTGAATTAAATTATTATTAATTATCAATTATTACTGAATTAAATTCTCATTATTCTAAATTAAATTTATGTGATAGAAACTCCTTAAAAAATTGATTCTTACCCTCCCGATTGCTTCATCGACACTCTGCAGAGTCTGCAATCTTTTAGTCATGAGTTGATCCGTGTATTTTTTTTGGAGATCATTCATTTTTGGCACTATTTGAAGAATCGGCTGTTTATCGGGATTTGGAGCGTAATTATACGCCGGATTACTAAAAAATAAAAGAAATAAGTAATAAATAATAAATAATAAGAATTTAAAAAATAAAAATAACGATTAAAATAACAAAAAAAAATTATATTCTATAATATGCGAAGAAATCGATGAAAAATTGTCTCACTGGTGTCTCTCGGCGTCGAAAAATAGATGCGAATACTTGGGCGCCGAATCGCCCGGACTGTGAGGAGCGTTGAAACTGACAAAGAGAAAAAAAGGCTTTTTTTCTCGATCTTCGGCGCTGTTCGTTACAAAATCCACGCTCCTGTTCGCGACGAGATCCGGAAAATAATCCGTCGCGTAATTGTCCCCATGCTCGAATAATTTTCCATTTTCGTTCACCGTGTAATTGTAGTAACGAGATTGGTGGACCTGGCCGGCCCATTCATGCCATCCTGGAGGGACGTACGATCCGTCGTACTGGTTCAAATACTTCCCGAAGTATCCTGGAAAGAAGAAAAAAAGGGAAATCGTCATAGAAAATTTTTTAAAAAGATTTAAAAAGGTATTGGCGATATTTTTGAAAATATGAGAATTTGATAAATTTTTGATATTTGGATATTTAATTTTTATTTTAAAATATGAGATTTTTTATTTAATTTTAAGATATTTCATTTTAAAATATGAGATTCTTGTGAATTTTTAAAAATATATTCGTATCAGTGTTCATTCAGTGTACACAAAATTTGAAAACGTTTTTTTTTAATATTTCGATTTCAATTGTTTAAACAATAAAAAAATGTTAAAAATATTATTAAAATATGCTCAAGATTCTGATTATTAGTCAAACAAAGTCACAAAAAATTTGCAACTCTTTAGCAAAAGTCATAGTCAGGATTTTACGAATTTAATTACGAATTGTCTGTCCCAAATTTCTTAAATTTCCATCGATTATTCTCACCAGTCCGATATCCAGAATTTTGCAAATGAACTCCGAAAGATTGAGGCTCCTCGTCTCGTCTCCACTGGGGACCCGTACAATTGACGTCGTTCGTATAAACGTTATGATTGTGAACGTAACGACCTGTCAACAGGGAACTTCGACTTGGACAACATATCGGGGTCGTCGAGTAAGCACGTTTCATCTCAGCTCCCTCATTTCTTATCAGCAGCAGAGTCCTTCGCATATAGTGCATCGATCCTAAAAAAAAAATTACATAAAAAAGAAGTAATTTATAAAATTCTGTCATTTTAAATGATTTATTTTTAAAATAAACAATGGAACAATTACCGAGTTCCACGTCCTGGTCGTCGGTCAGCACGAAAACAATATTTGGCCTCTTTTCATTATTCAAAACCTCGTCCGGATCTCTCGAATTTGAAAACAATAGAAAAAAACCGAAAAATTCGTAAATTATTCTCATTGTTTTTTTTCGTAAAATTAAGTACAATTTAGTCTAGTGCGGATATTTCTTGGCCTTTATTCGAAAGGTATTTTTTACACTTTTCCTCTGACTAAAGTGACCGACAATTGAACAAAGTATTTGCAATCGTCGTCTAAATTCGTCGATAATTGGCGAACAATTATCTCTTATCGTAATACGTCACTCGATGATTTTCAAAAAAGAAGTAACTAAAGAGTTTTTCCTTCTTATTTTTCCTCCCCGATATCATGCAATTTTTCGTTCCCTCGCAACTTTTCAGTAATTCCAATTGATCTCTCAAGTACGAAATTTCTCCAGCAGTCAGATGTGAAAATCTGTTCGTCAATTGCCAGGGATCTAAATAAACATATTAAATTATAATTTAATTTTAATTTCATTGTGATTCAATTGCATTGAATTGTAATCGTGTAAATTTTACGATTAAAGTATAAATCGTAATTTTTACCTATTTTAAGGTCGTAGTAAATAGTTGGTCCCGAATGGAACTCGCAAAAATAAAAATCACTGGTCGAGTTTATGGTTCGAAGGCACTCGTAAGTATTGTTTGCAGAATTCGTGCAAGCGCAGAATTGTTCGTCATTCCAGAAAGGCTCGGTTTTCCAATTGTCTCGTTTCTGCACGAAGCAAACCATTCCTGGTTTCATGCACTCGATTTCCAGCTTGCTCTTGTTGACGACTCGTTCCAGTAGTTTCTCGTTGATCTTCGAAAGAAATGGGAACGTTGGAGACTCGACGAGAAACGTGTCAGGCCACGAGAAATATTTGTCTCGTTTTCTCTCCTCGCTGAAATCGATATTTATAATTTATAATTTTAAAAAATCAACAACTCTCGCTGGAAATTTGTCGAAAAATGACAGCTTTTCGAAACTTACGAGAGAATGAGCTTCCTGAAGGAACGCCCGTCCATCCGCTCTGGAATCTCGACTCCAGCGATGTCGAGGAAAGTCGGAGCAAAATCGATGTTCAGAATTATCTCGTCGATCCTGTGACGAAGAATTTTTACATTAATTTCATTAATTTTTATATTAATTCATTTTAATGAATTTATAATTGAAAATATAATTTTTTTACACTTACACTGTTCTTGGTCTTACACCAGGTCCTCGAATCAAAAAGGGAATTCGAATGTCCGTCTCGAAGGGAAAACCCTTTCCAGTAACAAGGCCAAATTGTCCGCTATGGTAACCATGATCGGATGTAAATATCAGGTAGGTGTTGTCGAGTTGCCCAGTACTTTTGAGAGCTTGATAGATCTTAAATTAAATAAAAGTTCAAAAATTATAAATTATGAAAAAAAAATAATGTCAATAATAAAAATTGAAAAATATAATAATAATAATAATAATAATAATAATAATAATAATAATAATAATAATAATAATAATAATAATAATAATATTACCCGTTCGACAGCGTCGTCGACACTTGCCAAAGTTTGCAATCGTCTTGCGAACAATACGTCGGTAAAGTGTTTCTGAAGTTTTCCCATTTTTGGCATCACTTGGAGAATCCATTGCTTGTCGTGATTCGAAACGTGATTATAAGCAGGATTACTAAAATTATTTAAAAAATTACTTAAAAAATAAATAAATAAATTCAATCTATCGAATGAAATAAATCGAATAAAATGACTATAATAAATTATCTATAATTAATAATGAATTTTTCATCATTAAACGTATTTAATGGATAAAAAAAACTTTTACCGAAGTGTTTTAAAGCCGGAATAGCGACGAGAATATTGTGGTGCCGCGTCCTCCGGACCGTGAGGTGCGGGAAAGCTGGCGAAGAGGAAGAAAGGTTTTTCGCGTTCCTGAACGTTTTTATGGATGAACGAAATGCTCTCGTTCGCGATTAGATCTGTCAAATAATCCGTCGCGTAATCGTCACCGTGCTTGATCAATTTTCCATTTTTGTTCAGGGTGTAATTGTAGTAGACGGAATTCCTGACAAGGCCGATCCACGTCTGCCATCCTGGAGGGACGTACGATCCGTCGTACTGGTTCAAATACTTCCCGAAGTATCCTGGAAGAAGAAAAAAAAGAAAAATTATTATATGTACAAAATTTTCACAATAGTTTTAAGGATCTTGTGTTCAATGTCGAAAAGAAGAAAAACAAAGAAAATTTTTATACAAAATTTTTACAATAGTTTTAAGGATATTGTGTTCAAAATTGAAAATAATGGAAAATTTTTGAAATTTTTATACACGATATTCAGTAATATCTCGAAAAGGTTGTGTAAAAATTTCACGATTATTAGGAAGCTTCTTATTAAGATATTAATTGTTAAAAATTGTTATTTTTTATACCTTCCCATGAGAGCACGTGTTAAATATTGCAATTTTGTATAATAAATATCTGAGTAACGAGCCTCCTAATTTAAGTGAAATTTTGCACTGAATTATCTATGGCGTTAAAGATGCTTCATCTAATTTTTCAAAAAAATTTCATAATTTTTTTTTGTGCAATCATATAAAGAGTAGAACTATCATTTGATGATCTTGAATTTTAAATTCGTTTTTCTTCATTTGATCAGCAGCAACTTTTTAAAATAAATTTGTATTCTCAAAGGATTTCGTATGGGAGAAAAATCTTGTTAAACTTTTGATTTTTTCTCTACGAACTCAACACCCTTAAATTCTCATCGATCTCTCTCTCTCTCTCTCTCGATCTCTTTTTTATACTATATTTTGTATTAATTTTTTGCAAATTTTGCCTAAGATAGTCATGTCATAATAAACTATTCATTCATTCATTCTCTCTCTTCCTCCATTCGTTTTTTCGGCTGAATATTTTTGGCACTCTCTGCCTCTCATATTGAGGGCAATCGAAGATCGACAATCGATATCTATTCTAATCTGTAAATTTCCTTATTTATATTATTAGTTTTTAACTTTTTACATTTATATTTACTTTGTACTATAAACTTGCCTATGAATAATCACGGTAAATAAATTGTATCAATATCAAAAATATAAATATTTCCTGATATGTATAAATAATCGATTCTATCTATCTATCTCTGAGCTGGTGAGCATTGCACTGCAATATTCTATGTAATATTGCACGACAATATACTTCAAACTTTAATCTATATATATTTATATACGACTATTATCATTTTATTTGGCATTAGGTTATTTATAAATCTAAATTTGAGTTAGTTTACAAAGACAGTTTTTAAGTTTGTTCTTATATAATTGTATTTTTTTTGTGAGTTTTAATTGCATAGTTTTTACAATCCTACTTCACTGAATCCTTCATTTCAATCCTTCCTTGTTTTTACCACATTTCATTTTCTTCTTCCACTATTCTTACATATTCCATCTTTATCCTCTTTTTTTCTTATGCCACTTTTTTCCTGCATCTTTTCGTATTCCACTTTTTTCTCTTATATAATTGTATTTATTTGAAATTATTTTATACGTAACCACATTTTTTTTCTGTAATTGCCTACGAATTGTTTTCCAAGGCATAAAACGCATTATGCAAAATGCAAAATAAAATGCATTCATTCGTTCATTTTTTCTCTCACCCGTTCGATATCCAGAATTTAGTAAATGAACTCCGAAAGAGTGAGGCTCCTCGTCTCGTCTCCACTGAGAACTCGAGCAGTTAAAGTTGTTCGAACGGACGTTGTGATTGTGAACGTAACGACCTGTCAACAGGGAACTTCGACTGGGACAACACATCGGAGTCGTAGCGTAGGCTCGTCTCATTTCTGCTCCCTCGTCCCTCAATCTTTTCAACGTCTTTCGCATAAAATTCATCGATCCTGCCAAAAAGATAAAAATTCACAAGTCAATACAAAAAATCCATCTTCGACATATTATTTTTTTTTACACAAAAATTAATATTTCGCATTACCCAGCTCGACGTCCTGGTCGTCCGTCAGGAGAAAAACGACGTTTGGCTTCTTGGGAATATTCTTGAAATTGTCATTGCCACTCGTTTCGATCGCTCCCAATATCACGAGAATAACGAGCTCCGAAAAACGCATTTTTTTAAAAAATAATAATGTCGAATTAAGTACAAAAATTAATTTTAATCAAGAGATAATTATCTTTCGGGTTTTTTTTTGAGCTCGATGACACGAGTCGAGGCTCACCTTTCGCCGGAGTGAAAATTACGACGGGACGACTCGTGGATAATCGTCGAGCGATTGCAAGCTACAATTAATTTCAACTTTTCTACTTTTCCTCTCTTCGAAACTGACAATGTGTTCATTTTGTTCATTTTCAACGTTCTTTCCCTCTTACTCCAAAGTAAAAACATTCTCGGGTTCAAAATCATTTTTTATTTTCGCTTCTCACTTTTCAATACGATTAAATAAATTAATATATCACATGGCTACGTGGATGTCTCTTTTACAATTTCGCTCGTCAATTATTTACAATAGAAAAAAATTTGTTAAACGTCATTTTGCCTATGCCTATTGCCTATTTTTTAAAAATTTTTTTTTATTCACTTTCTGAGAAACTTTGTTTTTCTCGTAGCTTTCATTTTTCAGTGGTTTGCTTTTTTTTAAATACTTTCTCGATAAACGAATTCAAGTTTTTCAACGAAACAAATGAACGTTTTGGTTAACTGGCTGATTACTGTTTAGAATACTTTCCTTCGGAGTGGCAGTGTGGCAATTAATGGCAATCAATAATAAAAATATCGCATTTACAAACTGGTCTTCTTTTCAAGAATCACGATTATTTTTTGCGCTCGTTATTTTGTTTTTTAGTTTTATTTTTTTTTTTCGTTGTATCGTTAGGCGAATTTTTTTTCACTCTTCGCTTCTTCTCGTTATTTTTCATTGAGCGTCTGTTCATTTAAAAACGACTTGATTGTCAAAGTAATCGGACGTGACGGCGTTATACTTTATTTTTTTTTTCGTTCATTCGTTTGGAATGAATTTTGAAAAATCGTGAAAAAAAAAAATTGTAAAAACTATAAGATAAATGAACACGGCGTGAAAGAGGAATGAAAATTTCGGAAGATTCCTAAAGCGCTTTAAATATACGATTATGAAGTTCGCATAAATACAAGTTACGGTTTAAAAATTAATAAAAAAAAGAAAGGAAAGATCTTACGTTTTTTTGGAAGCAAGATTTGAAATGAAAAAAAAATGTTCTTTTTTTTTCAAAACTGGCTACGCAAAGAGAGCACACTCGACTAATTCGTTTAGTTTCACTAATTTTAATTGCTCCTCAAAATATATTTGGCGACTCTAACTCAGCCCCTCTCGAATCGACGTACCACGAAAAAGAAAACAAAAAAAGATTTCAAAATTTCGCACCAAGCCCGTGACGTCGATTACGAAAATTGGCGAAACACTTTTTTGCTGATTTATTCTCGATCGTGACGAGAAAAATCCTCTTCGTCGACGGTTAAACTATAAGCTGGTTTTCTCCACTACTAACAATTGGTAACGTACGTTCTATGACTCTTATCGATACTGATGTCGATGTCTTCTGATCGAATAGTCCTCGTGGTGACGATTGCTCAGCCAGCTTCGGTTTCGTCGATTCCAGAGACTAAATATGTCGATGAACAAACGAAAAACAGAGAAACATGAGAAACGTTAAATTTAGGATAAATTTTCGACAATTTTTTTTTTCATCTCGATACTAACTTGGACAATTTTTTACGTCTTTTGTTTGGTAAACTTCCCAGCTCGCTCTCGCGAATTATTTGCAGGGCCGAGGGCACGAACGTGTCTTCTGAAAAATCAATTTTTTTCATCTTATCACATATTATTTTATTTCCATGAAATTGTTTTTTATTCTCCAATAAATAAATAGAAGTTTACCGAACGAATTCGTGTATTTTCTCTTCGTCGCGTATCGCTGATGTTGCTGAATCTGCGGAGGATTTTCTCGTGCGCTGCCAACGGTGCAGTCCCTCGTCCCTTTGCAGCCCTTCAAATGTTCCAGCTGGTCGTGAAGGTACGATTTTTCAGCTGGTGTCAACGACGACAGTCTGTTCCATTGTTCGAAAGGATCTGGACGAAGAAAAAGCAATAAAAAAAATTAATAAACATCATAAAATATTTATAAAGATCGTAAAAATAAATGATATTTATTTGAAAAATTGACTTATTCTTCAAAATAATTGTAATGAACGATATGGGGTTTAGAATAAATTACCAATTCGCAAATTATAAAAGGTCGCAGTTCCAGTCGCGAATTCGCAGTAGAGAAAGTTGTGGGTGGAATTTATGGTACGAATGCAGGAATAAGTGTTGTTGTTGGAATCGACACAGGCACAGAATGGGCCCTCGTTCCACTGTGGCGGAGTTCTCCAGTGGTCGTTGTCGTGAACGAAACAATTCATTCTAGGTTTGAAGCATTCCTCCTCGAATTTCGCCTTCTTCTTCATCTTTCGCTCCTTCTTTCGCAATCTCTCCTCCTTCATTCGCTTCCTCTCCTCCTTGGCGAGCTCCTTCTCGTCTCGCTTCGTCTGAGCTGGGTCCGGCTCGCAGTAGCACTTGTGACGAGCCTCCAACGGGCTGTTCAACATCGGTGGAAGACGCCCGTTGTTGTTTGTCGTTGTTATTGCTGTTTTTTATAAAAATAAAATATTATTTTGTATTATTTTGTATTATTTTGTATTATTTTGTATTATTTTGTATTATTTTATATTATTTTATATTATTTTATATTATTCATTATTTACAAAAAAAATGATTCAAAATTCATTTCTTTGGATTATTTACTATAAATTCGTGGATTTCGTCTCGAATAAGTAGCATTTTCGTTATCTACGGAAAATTTCCGATCGAATAGGCTCTTAAAATCGAATAAAAAAATTTTTTAAAAATTTTGTGAATTCTTACAGGGATCGTACTGAGTCTGGCAGACCCATGAAAATTTCAATGAGCGATATCTTTTCTTTTTCTTGACCAAATCTACTTTATTAGGGGTGTTTTTTAAAGATTTTTGCAAATCGAAGCGAATGGCGTTGGAATTATGTCATTTTATCAATTAAAAAAAAATATATGACACCTGGAAGATTTTTGAAAAAATGGAAAGGGGTATACCTTCAAAATTTTGCAAAATTTTTTGATTTTTTAATTTTCGATTTCAAGACCTTATTCGATCGGAAATTTTCTGTAGATAACAAAAATGCTACTTATTCGGGGCACCATCCAAGAATTCATATTGAAAAATTCAAAAAACGACCCAAAAATCAGTTTTTTTGCTTGTTCAATATGTGGATTTTCTTTCTCTTGACGTAATCAATTTTATTAAAGCTGATTTTTAAATATATTTGTAAAATGAAGAAAATTATGCTAGTGTTATGTCAATATATCAAGTATTTAAAAAAATATCACGTCTTGAAAATAGTCATGTGTCAAATATTTTCAAATGTTCCATTTCCTCTCTAATTTCCAAATAAAAAGTAAACATAAACATTCTTCAGTTAAAATGCAATGACAACTAAAAATTTTACATCAACCCATCCCCTAGTTTTCGAGTTTCGTGTATACAAACATACGGAAGTTAAATTTTTATCCATAAAATAACAATAAAAATCCATCAATCCTCATCGAACAAAAGTAAAAATTTGTAAATAATGTCCCTAAAAGTGTGAACCTTGCTTGTGCCTCCTGTCCGGAGCTTCGAGAATGGTGACGTCGATCCTGGCGGGACCTAGTGCGCCGTAAGTGCGATTTCTCGAAGGTTTTATCGGCCTCCTGGTGGTCGGGAAGGTCGTGGGTGTATTTTCAGGAGTCGTCGACGTCGAAGAGGTCGTCTGGAGTTCCGGAGGCCGATCTGACGTCACTGTCTCGCTGGACGTCGTCTCAATCTCCATAAAAGTCGACTCGGGGCCTCTCGTCGTTTCCGGAGCTTCCTGGGTCGTCGATTTTTCAGAATCGTCAATTTCTTCGCTTCTCGGAGGCTCGGGCGCCATTTTGTTCGCGTAGTAGTGATGATGACGGTGAGAAGGTGGCGAACGTGTCGTCGTCGTCGTCGTCGTCGTGGTATTCTCGATCGTTCTCGTATTCTCCATCGTCCTCGTATTCTCGATCGTCCTCGTACTTCCGGTCTCCTCGTGCACGCTGTTCGTCAAAATCGTCACGTTCTTCTTGTGACCGTGAATCCTGTTCCGTTTCCTGGACAGCCTATCCTCCGGATTTTCCTCTCTCGTCCTGTTTCCCAGTTTCCTCGAATATTTCCTCGGTTTTGGGCTCGTGGCTCTCGAATTATCCCTCGTCGTCTCGTAATCCGTCGTCGTCTCGGTCGTCGAGTCGTCCCGGATGCTCGTCGGCGTCGTTTCCGGCGTCCTCGTCGTCGCGTTCGCGTCACGTGGCAAATAAGTCGTTGAAATTTTCTCGTGCTTCCTGTGATGACGGTTCGTGTGATTTTTCTGGTGGACGTGATCGTTTCGGTGATTTTTCAGGCTCGTCTCCGATTCGAGCTCGACCTCGTCCTCGCTCACGTTCTGCGGACGCGGTCGTTTCGCCACGAGGTGTCGTCGAATCTCCTTCAGGGTGTCCAGCTGCATTCTCAGCTCGCGAATCTGCTGCTCGATTTCCCTGATCGAGGCTCGACGCTCTCGTGGATCCTGGTAAATCGACTGACTGCAATTTACGTGGCCCTTCGACAATACGAGACATTTTGTCCCTGTGACCGACGTCGTCACTTTGCTGTCCCTCGTCTCGTGAGTTTTCTTCAAATCGTCGAGCTCCTCCTCGATGCTTTCCATTATTTTTGTCACGTGCTCGATCGTGTCTTTCTTCCCGACGTTCCTCCGCACCCGACGATGCCTCTTGACGACCTCGTCCACGTTCAGCCCACCCTTCACCACTTCCTGCAGGGTTGGATCGAAATCTTTCCAGCTGAAACCCAGAGACTCGTCCTCCGGCGTCGCCCACAGCTTTTCGTCCTTCTCCGAAGCGTTCTTCGGATACAGTCTGTTTTCGTCCTCGACTGCGTCTTCCGATTCCTGGGTTTCTCTTTTTCCTGAGGGATACAAAAAAAATACATTTTTTTAGTGGTTGACTATGGTTGACTAGTTGAGGTGATTAAAAAAATTATCAAAAATCCAGTTTTTTGGACTGTTTTGTAGAAATTCGTGGATTTCGTCTCGAATAAGTAGCATTTTCGTTATCTACGGAAAATTTCCGATCGAAGAGACTCTTAAACCGAATAAAAAATTTTGTGAATTCTTACACTGGGTCTTGTAAACCCATGAAAATTTTAAATTACGATTTTTTTTTCTCTTGACCAAATTAACTTTATTATGGGCGATTTTTAAAGATTTTTGCAAATCGAAGCGAATGGCGTTGGAATTATGTCATTTCATCAATTTAAAAAAAAATATGACACCTTGAAGATTTTTGAAACAATGGAAAGTTTTGCAAAATTTGTTGATTTTTTTATTTTCGATTTCAAGACCTTATTCGATCAGAAATTTACCGTAGATAACGAAAATGCTACTTATTTGAGGCGAAATTCAAGAATTCATGTTAAAAAATTGAAAAAACGATCAAAAAATCAATTTTTTGGCTTGTTCAATATGAATTCGTTGACGAATTCACTTTCACTTGAGAAAATCAAATTTATTAAGGACGATTTTCAAAAATTTTTGTAAAATGAAGAGAATGAGACTAGAATTATGTCAATATATAAATTATTAAAAAAATTATCACGTCTTGAAAATAGTCAACCGTCAAATATATTTCCAAATATATTCCATTTCCGGTGGAATTTCGAAATCTAAAGTATATTATCATATTTTTATTTTTACGTTAATTAATCACTCAACATTGTCAAAATTTTGCTAAAGGTTCTCCAGGCACAAATAAAGTAATATAAATCAATCATTCCAAGCGTGACAGTTCTACTTTATAAATAAGGATTATATTTTTATTTTTACGTTAATTAATCACTCAACATTGTAAAAATTTTGCCAAAGGTTCTCCAGGCACAAATAAAGCAATCAATCAATCATTCCAAGCGTGACAGTTCTACTTTATAAATAAGGAATAAAAAAATATTAAAAAAAACGAGCGAATAAAAGTTGTACCGCGCTTGGTCGCGAATCGATCGTTCTCGTAAACGTTTTCGGCCCGACGATCCCTAAAATTGAATCTGTTGGAATCGTAATCGTTGCTCTCGAGCCTGGTGTAGACGACTCCGTTTGGTGTGAAACAGGCGCATTTTTTGGATACTCGAAGCGGCTGAACCGGTGGCAATATTGGGGACGACGAGGCGAATCTGCACTTGTGACGTCGCCAGCGACGTCCGTCCCGCTCGCAGCGCCACTTTTGTCCAGGAACGCAGTCCGCCTGGGCCTCCGGCTTGGAACACTCCATCGCGAGACGCTCGTGCTTCGTCGAGGCGAACGAGCCAGGAACCAGAGGACTCACTCCGTTGTCCAGATGAAGATCCAGATCTTTCATAAAATTAAATCAATTTTGTCATTTTCAATTAATTATTTCAATTAAAAAATTAATAATGAACGACGAATTCAATAAATATGATGGAAAATAATTTTAGATGTAAGAAATTGGGAATAGAATTTTAAACTGTTGAAAATAGAGAAGGGAAAAGAATGGTTACTGTTTTCCAGATAAAGATTTTCAATAAAATTAAATCGATTTTTTCATTATTTCAATCAAAAAATTAATAATTAACGACGAATTCAATAATTATGATGAAAAATAATTTTAGATGTAAGAAATTGGGGATAGAATTTTTGAAAACTGTTGAAAATAGCGAAGGGAAAAGAATGGTTTCTGTTTTCCAGATAAAGATTTTCAATAAAATCAAATCGATTTTTTCATTATTTCAATCAAAAAATTAATAATCAACGACGAATTCAATAAATATGATGAAAAATAATTTAAGATGTAAGAAATTGGAGATAGAATTTTTGAAAACTGTTGAAAATAGCGAAGGGAAAATAATGGTTTCTGTTTTCCAGATAAAGATCCAGATTTTCAATAAAATCAAATCAATTTTGTCATTATTTCAATTAAAAAATTAATAATTGACGACGAATTCAATAAATATGATGAAAAATAATTTTAGATGTAAGAAATTGGGGACAGAATTTTAAACTGTTGAAAATAGCGAAGGGAAAAAAATGGTTTTCACTGTCCAGATGAAGATTGAGATCTTCCACAAAATCAAATCAATTTTGCCATTATTTCAATCAAAAAATTAATAATCAATTCAATAAATACGATGAAAAATAATTTTAGGTATAAGAAATTGGGGACAACATTTTTGAAAACAGTTGAAAAGAAAAAAAAATGGTGAATGAGGAAAAAATTGGGCTGTGAGTAAAGATTTTCACTATCGTCGCTGGTCGAGTCTTCGAAATCTTCGTCGTCGGAAACGTCCTGGTCGCTTCCAGCGTCGTTCTCGAGAGGAATTCTCGTGTCTGACGAGGTTTCGAGCTCCGGCTCGTTCTCCAGGTTGTCTCCGGGCTCATCCTCGTCTCTCTTGCTCGAGTTCGTCGACACTGAGGCGTTGTATCGCTTCATGGCCTCCTTTATCTCCGCTATCGTTTCCGGTGACTCCCGACGTCCGGAAGACTCGATCAGAAACGTGTCCGGCCACTTGAATTTTGTCCTGCGACCGTGCTTATTGCTGCAATTCATTGACAACAATTACAAATTAAAATTTTATCAAAAACAACTTTTAAAACATTTTTATTACTATTCAACTAAAACTGAATGAAAATCTGAAAAATTTATTTTTGTATTGTTCAATTCATTGACAACAATTACAAATTAAAATTTTATCAAAAACAACTTTTAAAATATTTTTATTACTATTCAACTAAAACTGAATGAAAATTGAACTGAAAAATTTATTTTTATATTGCTGCAATTCATTGACAACAATTACAAATTAAAATTTTATCAAAAACAACTTTTAAAACATTTTTATTACTATTCAACTAAAACTGAATGAAAATCAAATTAAAATTTTATTAAAAATAACTTTTAAAACATTTTTATTACTATTCAACTAAAAGTAAATGAAAGTTGAACTAAAAAATGTATTTTTAAATGGTTGAATTCGTTGACGAGAATTACAAATTGAAATTTTACAAAAAAAACCTTTTAAAACATTTTTCTTACAATTTCACTAAAACTGGATGAAAATTGAACTAAAAAATTTCTTTATAAATAGTTCAATTCATTGACAACAACTACAAATCGAAATTTTACAAAAATACAACTGTAAAAACATTTTTTCTTGCAATTCAATTAAAACTGAATGAAAATCAAACTAAAGAAATTATTTTTAAATCGTTCTTTTGTTAAAATTAATTCGTCATACAATTTTGCAAAAATCCTTAAGAAAAATATTATTTACAAATTGCATTTCCAGATAAAAATGTATAAACTAAATAAAAATGAAAATAAAATAACACGAGAAATTTATCGTCATATTTTCGTTAAAGGAAAGCAGTCGAATGAATCTCGATTGAATTACTTTAGAAATAGCTTTTTGAAGGAACGTCCGTCCATCTGCGGTG
The DNA here is from genome assembly GCA_030522545.1 of Cremastinae sp. A BG-2022a. Classification (NCBI taxonomy): domain Eukaryota; kingdom Metazoa; phylum Arthropoda; class Insecta; order Hymenoptera; family Ichneumonidae; species Cremastinae sp. A BG-2022a. Next base: position 17,863 of record JAPYYW010003008.1, read on the forward strand.
GAGTCTCGACTCCGGCGATGTCGAGGAAGGTCGGGGCGAGATCGATGTTGAGAACAATGTCGTCCACTCTGAGAAAACCCAGGAAAATCGAGAACAAAGGTCGAAAAAAGATTAAAGAGTAAATAAAGAGTAGTAAAAAATAAAAAAAAATTTAAAAAAAAGTAAGACAGGGAAGGAGCCTAATTGAAAGGTTAGGGGAAAAGAAGAGTCAAAGGGAATCGATAAGAGAGAAAAATAAAAATAAGCGAAGATGCTTCAACATTTGAAAGGAACTGAAAAATAATAATGGCGATAAAAAAGATAAAAAAATGTAAGAGCTCGAATGCTGCTCAAAGGAAGCTGAATTTTCTTTTCTCTCTCGACCTTTTTTTTCTCTCTCTCTCTCAATTCTCTCTATTTATTTAATTCCTTTTTATTTCCTCTATTCCTTTATCTCGTAGACTGAAATACGACGTTTCGCGTACTCTCAACGACTCTGAAGCTCCCCAGCAGCTGGCAAATTAATTTGGCTAAATTTAACACCAGCATGGCGCTTTCATCGAGCATACCGTTTCTTCCTTTTTTTTTTCTTTTTTCGAGCCTAAAATTAACAAGCTTCTCAATAGAACATTGCGAAACTATAAAATTATTGTATGGAATCTAATTGAGTATGCTGATCCAATTTTTGACGTTTACAGAACGATTTTTTTAAATAAAAAAAATCTTAATATTTTAGTAAATTTAGTACATTTTTTGTATAAAAATACGAAAAAATTATTGTTTTGTAACTGTTTAATTATTAATTATTTTGGCTAAATTTAACACCAGCATGACGCTTTCATCGAACATACCGTTTCTTCCTTTTTTTCGAGCCTAAAATTAACAAGCTTCTCAATAGAACATTGCGAAAGTATAAAATTATTGTATGGAATCTAATTGAGAATGCTGATCCAATTTTCACGTTTACAGAACGATTTTTTTTAAATAAAAAAAATCTTAATATTTTAGTAAATTTCGTAAATTTTTCGTATAAAAATACGAAAAAATTATTGTTTTATAACTGTTAAATTGTTAAATTATTGTTTGTATAAAAATGTTTCGATGCTCAAAATTTTTCTCTTTTTTTATTGGAAATATAAAAAAGAACTAGAAGGTTCCTGGAGAGGTCGATAAATTATTAATTTCCAAAAAAAAAATTATGTTATAAATGAAAATAAAAATGATTAACAGTCAATAAAATATGGGAAAAATAATTAATTTGATTGAGCATCGAGAGGAGTACTCACACAGATCCTGGTTCGATTCCTGGACCTCTGACGAGGCAGGGAACTCTAACATCGAATTCGAAAGGAAAGCTTTTTCCCTTGATCAATCCAAACTGTCCAAGATGATAACCGTGGTCCGACGTGTAAATTATGTACGTGTTGTCCAACTCTCCGAGCTCCTTCAATTCTTGATAAATCTATAAACAAACAAAAAAATTATAAATAAACGTTTCTTCAATTCTTAATAAATCTATAAACAAAAAATAAATTATAAATAAACGTTCCTTCAATTCTTGATAAAATTATGAACAAAAAGCAATAAAAAAAATAAATAAATAAATGAAAAATGTACTCAATACAAAGACAAATTAAAAAAGTGTTAAACAATTGACGTAATCAATATTAAAAAAATTAATAGATACAATTTTAATAATAAAGAATACTTTTAAAATTATTTTGATAAAAAAATTAGCAACTAAATATGTGTAAATAAATAACTGAATATGAATGATGAAATAAATGAATAATTAGGTATAATTGAGTGAATAGGTAGGTAATTTACTCTTTCGACAGCAGCGTCGACACTCTGAAGAGTCTGCAGGCGTTTCGTCATGAGGAGATCCGTGAATTGCCTGTGTATTGGCTGCATTTTCTGGGTCACCTGGAGAATCCACTGCTTATCCGGATTTGGGGCGTAATCGTAAGCAGGTGTGCTAGATACAAATTGATCAGAATATCAAAAAATGCATTTTTTTTTTAATTTACATAAAAATCTCAATTGATACAAATATTTTGATATAATGATATTAATATGAATGTTTGATTAAATTTTATAATTAATGTACAACCATAATTTGACGGATAAATTAAAATAAATTGTATGGGACAGACAATCCTAGCAAAAATTAAATTCTTGACATTTAATTCGTAAAATCCAGACTCTGGCTTTTGCTAAAAAGTTGCCAATTTTTTTTAGTCTTAGTTCTAATATCAATTAGTAACTTGAGCATAATTTAACGATAATTAAAATATTTTCTATTTTTTAAAGCATTAAAATTAAAGAAATTTTATTAAAACGTTTTGAAATTTTGTTTATACAAAATGAATACTACTATATAAGAATATATTTTTTAAAATTCACAAGAATCTCATATTTTAGTATTCAGTGAAAATTCACGAATTCTCCATACGAAATAAAGTTTAATGTTAAAAAATTTTGAGTTTGAAAATTCTTAAACTATTCGGTAAAATTATTAAAAATTTGACCCAACATTTTTTCACGTGCTTAAGAACAAAATATCAAATATTTATCAAATTTTCATATTAAAAAAAATATATATTCCTCATAAATCCTTAAAAATATTGAACAACGAAGAAATAAAATATTGAGAATATAAAATTAAAAAAAAATGCATGCACGTAAGAGTGCACTGTCTGGGACGTATTCTCGTTGAATGGACGTCGCGATATCAGGAGAGCACTCGCAAACCGCACTTGTCCCTCTTTTTCATTATTTTCTCCTTCTTCTTCATTTTTTTTTTCTCTCCTTGCTCCAAAGCCCTCAAAAAACGTTCCCCCGTTTCGACCTGACACGTACGAGGCGACGAAAAAAGGGGGAAAAAACATTACGAAAAAAAAAAAATGAATGGAAAAAAATCTCACGTGTGTAACGTGTTATGATTTTTTTTTTGTTCGAGCATTTCTCTCTCTTTTTTTTCCACTCTTTTTCTCCTTTTTTTCGCACGAGATCGAAAAAGATCCCATTTTTTTCTTCTGACAAGTGCTTCCTCTTTCTTTTTCACATTTTTCTTTCTTTCTTTTTTTTTTAAACACGTGTACGTCCCTCGAAGCCCACTTATTACCACGCTCTTGGCTTCGTTTCAAGAGTGCGAAACACGACGGGCTAAGCCATTGTCTAGACACACTTTTTACTCGACACTTCACACATTTTTGTTTTCATTTAATATAAAAATTGTTACGAAAAAAAAAAGAAACAAATTGTGAGTAAAATTCATCCACGATACATTCTTAAGTTACGATCCATACAACGATGAATCTCGTTAAACAAAAGTTCATTTAATTTGCAGCGATAATAATTTTTTTAAGTAAAATTAATATTTGGTTGTGTAACTTTTTAGGAAAAGTTTCTTTTTTTTTTCAAAATATTATGTTTTTGTTATAGTTATAAAGGTATTTCTGCTGCGACAGTCTCTAAAAAAGTTTTCTTCCTATGTAAACTAAAGGTAAAATCATTAATTGACATTTTTTTCTATAGATTTTTTTAAAAAACTAGATGTATAAAGGTTGGTGCCAAATTTTAAAAGGTTTCTCTATCTAGATGTCAGGATATTTCATGTTGATTAAAATCACATTTTTTAACACATGCTCTTATGGAAAGTTACAAAAAGATACGATTTTTAACAATAAATATCTCGATTTCTGGATGGAGGAACCTTTCAAAGTAGTTCTAACACTACAGTCAAATGAAAATTTTTTTTCTTAATTTCTGTACCATATGATTTTTGAGCTTAAGTCAATTATTAAGATAAGTTGTAAATCGATTCAAGAACAATATACTCAAAATTCAAGGTCATTCAAGATGACTCGTGCTCGTTATATACATATAAAAATCATGAATAATGAATTAATGAGATTTTTTAATAAAAAAAAACTGAAGAAAACTTTGAAGTGCCATGAAAAATCGTGCTAAATTTCAACAAGCTTCATCGTCCAGAAGTCAAGATATTTAGAGTTAAAAATTGCGATATTTAATACGTGCTCTTATGGGAAAGCCTTTTTAAAGCCTTTTTAAATTTGATACACGTATGTAAATAACATCAAAGAAATTTTGCACAAATTTTCAACGAAATTTCATTATAATGATTTTGTGTTAGAACTACTTTAAAATTTGATACAAACTTGAGAATCACGTTAAAGAACATATATGTGCAAAGTTTTGAGAAATTCTATAGAAAACAATTTTTACCAAACCACAGTAGAACTTCCCTAATTTTTACTATAAAAATTGTACAAATTTGGGGTATTAAGGCAGTTCTCCAGCAAAGGTTCGTATTTTGTGAGGGCACCAGAGGGGCACCAAAAAATTATTAAAATAAGTGGTTGATTTTTTTATAAAACCCATGATTATTATACACAGACGTGTTTATTTACTATTTATGCTATTTTAAAAGTCTTGCGATTTGTAGCTTAAATTTCCACTAATTTTATTTTACTTTATTAGAAAACTCGGTAACAGGCCCACAATTTTTTTTTAAATTCCATATTTTTAAATGACAAACCAAATGAGAGGTTTTTTAAATTTAGATCTGAAGTCTTTAACAACACAAAAACCCAAATAATTGTACAATAATTACACAAGTGTAAAAGCACATTTTTAATTCAATTTATCTCGAAAATGACATAAGCAACCCCCCTCGATTTTTTTTTCTAATAAATTAGCAACTACTCAATTTAATTATATACACAATATATAAATTTTCTGCAGACTTTCGTTTGGCTGGAGAATTGCCTTAAGTGTGAAATGAGGAAAAAACGATGTGTGACGTGGAGAGTGAAAAATTTTATTTTTTGGCAAAACTCACTGGTGAGTCGTTACGTTGAAGAAGAGATTGGAGAATTGGGGTGCGGAATCCTCGGGGCCGTGGGGTGCGGGAAAACTCGCGACTAGCATGACTGGCTTCCGGGCAAAATTGTGCTTGCTCTGCCTGAGAAATGCAACGCTGTCGTTCGCTATCAAATCCGGATAATAATCCTTGCTGTACTCGAAGCCATGCTTTATCCTCTTCCCGTTCATGTTCACGCTGTAATTGTAGTACTTCGAGTTCATTATTAGCCCGCCCCATTCACGCCAGCCTGGTGGTATGTACGACCCGTTGTACTTGTTCAAATATTTGCCAAAATAGCCTGGAACAATAAAAACAGGATAAATAATTTTTTTTTAAATTATTGCTATTTAATCTAATTTTTTTTCTTTTTTTTTGGGAGAAATTATTTTTATGTGACATTTTGTAAGGTAAACGTACCAATGGTTGGACAATTTTCGCTATGTTATTTTTAATATTTCAATTATTTGGATTGGTTAAAAAATATTGTTCGAGTTGTTATAGAAATTGATAAGAAATTGACAATAAAAAAAGTGAAAAGTTTTCAATGCAAATTCGATCAGGACAATGTCGAAGATTTAAAAAAATTGACACAAATTAATATTGAACAATTATTATTTGCATTCGCCAAAGAATATTGTTCGATTTTTAATAGAAATTGATAAGAATTTGACAAGGAAAAAAAGTGAAAAGCTTTAAATGTAAATTCGGTCAGAACAACGTCCAAAATAAAATAAAAAATTGACACAAATAAAAATTGCACAATTATTTTAATTCGTCAAAAAATATTGTTCGATTTGTTATAAGAATTGATAAGAATTTGACAAGAAAAAAAAATGAAAAGCTTTCAAAGCAAATTCGAGCAGGTCAACGTCCAAAATAAAATAAAAAATTGATACAAATAAAAATTGCACAATTATTTTAATTCGTCAAAGAATACTATTCGAGGTATTATAGTATATAATTATAATAATTATAATATATTTAATATTATTTACATAATTATTCTAATTTCTATAAATTGATAAGAATTTGACAAGAGAAAGGAAAGTGAAAAGTGTGAATTTGGAAAAGAGATGTATATAATTATTACAATTATAATATATCATAATTTATATTGTTTAAATAATTATTATAATTTCTATAAATTGATAAAAATTTGACAAGAGAAAGAAAAGTGAAAAGTGTGAATTTGGAAAAGTGATGTACATATAAATTATTATAATTATAATATATCATAATTTATATTATTTAAATAATTATTATTATTTCTATAAATTGGTAAGAATTTGACAAGAGAATGAAAAGTAAAAAGTGTTAATTTGGAAAAGAGATGTACATAATTATTATAATTTCTATAAATTGATGAAAATTTGACAAGAGAAAGAAAAGTAAAAAGCGTGAATTTGGAAAAGAGATCTATATAATTATTATAATTATAATATATCATAATTTATATAATTTAAATAATTATTATAATTTCTAAAAATTGATAAAAATTAGACAAGAGAAAGGAAAGTGAAAAGTGTGAATTTGGAAAAGAGGTCTATATAATTATTATAATTATAATATATCATAATTTATATAATTTAAATAATTATTATAATTTCTAAAAATTAATAAAAATTTGACAAGAGAAAGGAAAGTGAAAAGTGTGAATTTGGAAAAGAGATGTACATAATTATTATAATTTCTATAAATTGATAAGAATTTGATAAGAGAAAGAAAAGTAAAAAGCGTGAATTTGGAAAAGAGATCTACATAATTATTATAATTATAATATATCATAATTTATATAATTTAAATAATTATAATAATTTCTATAAATTGATAAAAATTTGACAAGAGAAAGGAAAGTAAAAGAAAAAGGCTGATTGGACGTGGAGAGCGTAGCTGTACAAGCTTTGGGAGGAACGAACTCGAAACTGGTTTCCTTATCGGCGAGTCGTTTCCTCTCGCCGCGAGGACTCGCTTCGTCCTTTTTTTTTTCTCTCCTCGGCTGGGCGAACTCGTCGCTTTGTCTCTCCCATTCTCGATGCCTGACTGGCAAGAGAAAGGAAGGGAAAGGGACTAATTTTCTTCCATATCGCGCCCAGGAATCCCGTCCAGACTCTCGACCTTATACGATCATTTTTCTTCTACATCACTCTCTCTCTCTCTTATATGGACAACAATCGAGATCACTATTAAGTCCAGTTAGACAAAAAAAATCACATTAAGGTAGGAGTCTCGTAAAATTATTTGAGACAGAATTTTTTTTTAATTTGCAAAAATATTCTCAGAGGTCATATGTCGAGATTTATAACAAATTTTATGAAGCTTTACCATCTGGTAATTAAGATATTAATTGTTGAAAGTCGTTGCATTTTTTGATTTCTCATTAGAGCTCATATTAAAAGTGCTTTTTTGAAATAAATATCTCGATAGCCACATTGGTGAAAACTTTTTAAATTTTCACCAATTTAAATTTAAATACTTTTTAAATGTTGCACACATTTTGATATGATGGCAAAGAAGATCAGTAGAAATATTGAAAAAATTCTGTCTCAAATAAATTCAAGTAATCCAATTATTCGATGCAAAAATCACTTTTCAAAAATAGTTCGTTCGAATTTAATATAATGGAAATTACACTGTATAGAATAAAATACTGGAATCGAGATTATTTGCATCAATTTTACAGCACTTTTATCCAAACCGACATTTTTTTGAAGAATTTCGAAATGATAATAAAAATTAAAATCACTACACTATTCACTTTTCGTTTGATTTAAAATGACTG
>JAPYYW010003009.1:0-17382 GCA_030522545.1 Cremastinae sp. A BG-2022a
TGAAAATTGACATACATGTACATATGACGGTAAAGAAAGTTTATGAAAAATTTTAACAAAATAAGTAAAAAACGATACCATGACCATATCACCTTAAGGCAAAGTTTTCGCATGAACACGTGTTTCGTTACAATTGTATACAAATTTTTTCACATGCTATCAATATAAATATTAATTTCCTAACAGTTTCAGAGATATTTGTTATTCCAAATTTAACGATACTTCAGAAACTTGGAAAGAAAATTTCTATTAAGGTAGTTCTATCGGTAAAGTCAAATTAAAAGTTTTTATCTCAATTTATCTCCATACAATGTTGTTTTTGAGCTTAAATTTATTAAGAAAATTTGTTGCAAATTGGTTTGAAGAACAACATACTCAAAATTCAAGATCATTCAAGGTGACATGTACTTGTTACGTATGTATGAAAATTAAAAAAATCATAATCTTAGGATTTTTTTTTAAACTTGAGGAAACTTTTTTGAAGTACAATAATAAGCTGTGCAAAATTTCAACAAGTTCCACTATCCAAAAGTCAAGATTTCAAGAGTTGAAGATCGCAATATTTAACACGTGCGCTTAGAGGAGATTGCAGAAAATAGTCATTTTTTGACAATAAATACATCGAGTTCTGTGAAACCTCTTAAAATTTAATATACAATTGCACATTGTATTAAAGCAGGTTTTTTCAAATTTTAAACAAACTCCTAAGAAAACGATTTTTTTGATAAAACTATACCTTAAGGTTGATGTGTCGTTAGCACTTCGAAAATACCAGTTTTTTTTTAATTGCATGTAAATGTCAATATACACTCTTAAGGAAGTACAAACGCAAAACCGTGTTTAGAAAGATTTTCGTAAAAATTTGCACAACTCTTCTTTAATGTCATATGAAAACATGTGTCAAATTTGACAAAGCTTCACCATCTAGAAATCGTTGCTTTTTCGAATCTCCCATAAGAGCCCATGTTAAAAGTAGCAATTTTTAAAAATTAATATCTAAATAACTACATGGTAAAGTCTTTTTAAATTTTGCAAACACGTTAACACAGTGCTAACGAAGATCTGTGCAATTTTTGAATAAATTCTGTCTCAAGAAATTTCAACTAATGATTTTAAGGACAAACTTTTGAATAAACTGTCTCGGTTGTACTACCTTAAAATATCAGTATTAACATCATTGCCGATTAAAAAGAAGAAGTACTGTACCAAATTTGAGGTATTCCGAATAGAATTTGAGAATCGCTTATTTAACACTTCTTATGTCAAAGTAATGTCACATTTTTTGTCATAATAGTGATCTTGTTTTTACGGTTACCTTAAATAAATAACAGAACTTCAGATACATAAATTGCAAAAATTTAGGAAATAATTAATAAATTTTGACTGTTTAGATTCCAAGATAAAATTTTCAGAATTTTAATAATGTTTCATAAAATTCATATACCTACTTGTCCTTAATATAAATAAGAATAGTAAGATAAAGTTCACGACAAAAATATATATGATTCACCTTCTTTTTTTATTATCAAGTTTCTCACGACAGGTATCTAATTTTACAACACGAGTGTATACTACGAAAACTACCTACCGCTAATAACGATTCAAGTGAATTTTTTCTTCCAAACAAGAAATTTATTTTTGGTGGTGTTTATTATCAATGTAAATTCGAGTCTGAGTTTTTTTCATCCTAAAGACGATCAAAATATTTTTCTTTCTTAAACGAACTAATGAGCAAAGCAATTGACATAAGTTGCGAGTAAATACACGACATAGCAAATTGTGCAAATTTTTCGTGATATTTATACTCTTATTCGCGTTAATCGTACGCGTTTGTCTTCCAACGTTTTGAAGACAAAATATTTAATACTCTCTGCGTTTCGATAGGTACTGTATTAAAAAAGGAGTTACTCCCCTTCACGAAAAAGAAGGGTTCATAGGGGAATGAAAGTTTACGAATTTACAAAAATATTATCAAAACAATCATAAAATAAATATAAATAGACAATTTTTATTGATTTTTGTCTCACGTGTACTCGACTTTGAAATTATTATATTTTTTCCTACGTACAAGGTCTATGTACTTGACATTTGTCACACAAACGACTTTTACTTTATTATTTTCTTTTCTCTCCAAAACTCAAGATTATACCTGTTTGTTAAAAATAATTTCTGTAGAACGTATTCTAAAATGGTTACATTGTAAAATGGTAACAATGTAAATTTTTTTTGTAATTTTTTTAGTTATGCTGATGATGAATAATTCCGAAAGTGCTGAAATCTCTGGTGGTCCACTGGGCCACGAGCCTTACACTTTCGAGCAACTGCATTTTCATTGGGGAGAAAATGACTTTGAGGGTTCTGAGGATAAAATAAACAATCATTCGTTCGCCATGGAACTTCACGCAGTTTTTTACAAAAAAAAATATGGATCTATGAGAGCAGCTGTTGACAACACAGATGGGCTCGCCGTTCTTGCTTACTTCTTCGAGGTATTTGCTCACTCGATTTTTTCAGAAAACGTTTTTTTAATTCGATTGATAAAATTGATAAGTCATGTCAATGATACCATATCGCTCAATTTTTATTTTCTAAGTAAAGTAAAGTATCTTTAAAGTTTCAGATAGTAGAAGAAAAACGACATTTTTTTATTAAAAAAAAAAAATTCAAAAGTTTTTATAATATTTATTATAAAGAAAATATTTAAATTGTTCTGAACGTTTTTTGCAGTATTACTTTCTTTCATGCAAAAGATATGAATATATATTTGTACTTTCTTTAAGGTCAGCAATGAAGATAATCCCACTTACGATACGATAGTCGATGCCTTGCCGAATGTAGAAAACGAGCACTCGCACTTCAGATTATCAAAGGATTTTAAAATAAAGTCTCTTCTCATACCAAAAACTTCGATAATGCAAAATTACTTTACGTACAACGGGTCACTGACGACGCCACCTTGTTCCGAAGTTGTGACATGGATTGACTTCAAGGATCCTTTGTCTCTGTCACACAAGCAGGTAAGAATGAATCTTTTTTTCATTTTCCTATTGAAAAATATCATTTGAAAAATATTATTTTATTTAAAAATATTATTTGAAAAATATCATGTACCATGAATTTATTTCGATCATTTTCTTTTATTTATTATTTTCAATGCTGGATTTTGTTTTTTTGCAGATTGCAGCATTTCGAGATGTCAGAAGTACAGAGGGACACAAGTTGACTCACAATTTTCGACCAGTTCAGCCACTCGAGGATCGAGTGGTCTACCACAACATTGGAGTTAACGAGAATCACACTTTTGAAGAAGAAAGTATGAGGGAAGTCGACGTCTGGGGAACTACTTTCAATGGACAATTCAAAATGGATAGCTCTCTCATTTCGACGATCGCTAGTCTCTTAATAACTGCAAAGTCAACTTTTGCGTCCATGATTGTGGATACTTGGTAACGCGCTAAAACACACTCCAAGGTTTCATCTTGTAATTGATTTCAATAACTTATCGACAGATCATCAGATCTCAAATTATTAGCGTATTTATGAATGCAAGAGCCATCGGAACACATCATGTATTTACCAAAAGACAACATCGAACTTGATTGTATTAAGTCTACTAGCATACTCTATTTAAATTGTTTTTTTTTACATTAATTTATTGCCTAAAATTAATTTTGTAATCGAAAAGCAATGACTTTATTTCAGAGTTCCTGGCAGATTATACCATAGTACTTTTATAAGTTCAGACTTATTTGTTTTTAAGGTTTTTAATGGATTCTGTGATTTTTTTTAAATTGAATAACTTGTCTTAAGGTGGTTCGATAACTGAGTGCCGTATTTAGAAAACGAGTCTTTGCACGGAGCAATAGCGTTTATAAGGAATAGAAGTTTACAAATTCTATATATTATTAATAATCATAAAATAAACATAATTATGCTATTTTTATTACATTTTTTTTACGTGCAGTTGATTTTAAATTTTTGTCTACACGTATAGGAACAGACAAACTATTTTCACTAGAATATTTTTCTCTAAAACTGAATGTTAGATTATACCCATTTTTTAATAACTTTTTTAGAAGGTTCTCTAACAAAGTATACTTATTTTTTATTTTCTTAAAATCGTTTTCAAGCTATTTTTGTGAATATATTATTTTTAACACGTGTTTAGATCAGAAAATTGTTGGACCCTGATTCAAAATATCTTAAGAGTTAATCGATAAAATTACTCTTTTTTTAATCGATTTGTTTTATTATGATGCAAAATATATTATTTTTCCAAATAAACGGTTTTTGCTATCGAATTACCTTAAGAATTGAAAGTTTTTATCTGTTGTAAACCCTATTTAAGAATTTAAGACATGTATTGCAATTTTGCAATTTACATGTATGAAGACTTGTATAAGTACGTGTTTGTAACATGTTAGATTGTCTTTGATGTTTTAATGTCAGAGTAATTATGTGTGAGAATGCACACTATAAAATACGTATGTCAAAGTGTAAATATTTATGCAATAAAATCAAATGAACGTCAGAGCTTCCCATTCTTTCCATCCATACATAGAACAGCATCCATAAAAAATTTATGACTCTCACGTCGCTCCATCATTCGATTAGGATCGATGATTTATCTTTCGATATCAAAACTAATATTGTCATTAGAAAAGTAGATTTTATTCGTCAAATTTCTTTCTTTCTTAATTTAAATTAACAGTAAAAATATTCTCTATCTATTCAACTTATCATACATTGAAATTTATTTGTCGGAAACCATGTTAACGACACTCGCAAGATCGTTCTGACCTTCTTTCAAGCGTTCCATGATAAGTTCGGCTATCGCCTTTTGCGTTCGTCGTTCCAATTTTTCCAGTTTTGTGGCTACGTCCCTCTTCAAGTCCCAGTCTGGTTTTCTGGGTGCCAGATTACTGATGTCCTGAAAAAAATAGACAGACGATCAAATTTGTATCAATAAAAATATCAATCGAGAGATTGCTTTTTTCTGACGATTCTTCGAACAAAATTTTTTCCTTGCCATATTCGTTACGAAATTAAAAAAAAATCTAACGACAGTCTCACCAGTTCTTCAACGACTACTTTTGTGTTTGCCGCGCTCAATTGATCTTGAACCTCGGCGATGACGTCTCCTGGTTTTGCATCTTCGAGTAATTGTTCCTTGAGATTATCATCCTGAGGCTTATAACTACGAAATTTCGGTCTGGAAAATAAAAATAATAAATAACAGTGTGTTGCATGCCATTCAATAATTTGTATTTATTTTTTTTTGAATTTTATTGTCAGCGTACGTTCAGAGGTGTTAGAGTCACATTATCGCAACGATCATCGTAAAAACCTTAACTCACTTTGGCAAATTTTCGGGTACATCGGTGGTGCTTTCCTTGCACTCTTCGCTCCTTTTTTTCAGCGCGGCTAACCTCTCTTTGCGCTTCAAAGCCTCCTCTTCGAGACTACCAATTTTTTCTTCGGTCATTTTTTGATTTTGGTTACCACTATAGATTATAAATATACAAACGAGACCATGCTATCGACTAAAAAATGGTTCTCGTATCAAACGTTCTCGATACGCGAAATTTTATTTTGTTACACGTGAAACACACATTTGATTGGTTATGACGGCGTATGTAACTTTTTTGAACTGTCAAGACTCGGGTGACGTCATTGAGAGAAATTGTAACTACATATATGGCGGTAAACTGACTTTCACCGTTTATTTACGCGCGGTTTCACCATCGCATCACAAAAGTTGTTGAGAAATGAGTTTTATAAACATTATACACATTTGTAATAATTTTTCATTTGTGTAAAATTAACAAATTTTTTATAATTTAATTGAGCTGCGTCGTCGTTTTTACGTCCTCCCACATTTTTCAGCGGGTTTGAGCGCTTTGAAAAATTGCAAAAATTCTTGAACACTCTTGAATATTTCTACAATAAAAATGATCATTATTTTAACCCAGGAATTTATATTTTTTTAAGGTGAGCAAATACGCGTTTTTGTTAAAAAATCGATTAAAAAATAAACCATACTTTTAGGTTTTTGTTATAGATATTCTAATATATATATTTTTAAAAAATCGTGGTACGATCGAAATCGATGATTTTATGAAAACAAAATCAATATGAGCATTCTTTAATTATATTTAAAAATTATTATTGGGAATAAATAAAGAAATAAGAAGAAATAAGGAAAAAATGTATTCCTTATTTGTATTTATGATGCAAATCGATATAATTTTATGAAAAAAAATTAATATAAGCATTCTTTATTTCTATTCAAAAATTATTATTCAGAACAGAAGAAACAAGAAGAAATAATAAGGAAAACATTTACTCCTTCGTAAAAAATTTTGTTAAAAGCACTTTTTACCTACACGATGGCGACTGAATGGACGAATCTCCATCAAACTTTTCGATTTAAATGTAAAATTTACTATCAAAAGGAAAATGTTTAAAATTTTGGGATTCTAATGTACAAGTTTCTATCATAATAACTTTACGATAAATATCGAGATTATTTGACTCGACATACGCAAATGGAGTTGAAAAATGGGGTAATTTTTTACTTTAGTGGCTTTTTCGAAAATCAACTCCTACATTTTTTTGTGTTATTTCATTTTATTTAGTATTAAATAATAATATTATGAAGAGGGAAGGAAGCTTCTAAAAAAAATTATTTATCAACAAAAAAAAATTTTTAATTTTGCATTTTGAAGTTCGTAAATTTGGTACTATATTTTTATTCTATAAAACCATTATTCCAAATAATTTTTCAATTATTTTTAATATCTATAAAGAAAATATAATAAAATGTAAACATTTCTTTACATCATAAAAACTAATAGAGTAAAATGTAAACATCGATTTTCGGAAGAGCCGCTGAAGTGAAGAATTACCAAAAATGGAAAAGGAGGATGGAAAGGTCGTACACAAAATAAAGTGAGCAATTCTCGCTCAAAGGCTCAAACACACTTTATTCGCGTTTTGCCACACATGAAATATATTTATTTATCGGTAGAATGCTCATTTTTTCTTTAATGATAAAATACACTGAGGAATCTGGGTGGCTCACGAGAACTGCGAGTCGAAGTACACACAACAATGGACGTTCGAAGAAAAAAAATTGCGCGTAGGTCAGTAGAATGCCCGGCTGTCCTTTTGTTTACGTTTTTTTCGTCTTATCGAGTATTTAGCTAACTCTCGGTATAGCGTCTAGTTTCCAAGGCGACAACGCGTTTTTTTCAAGAAAATTTTTCGTCCTCATCGATAATCGAGTGATGAGCCATATCGTTGTTACGAAAAGACTATATAAATAATAAAGTGTATATTTTATTCATTTAATTCCGAAATCGTATACCATAATCAATCAGAAATTTAAACTCCGTAACGTTACGGATAAACGATTCAACGACGATCAACACCAGCGACAAATATTTTTATTTTTATCCTCCCTCATTTGTTTATTGTAACTCTAATTAGTATACTTTGAGAAATTCTTATATCGCTAATTCGTGTTTTCGATACGGCAGAATTTTGTGCGCAGAGTTCCCGCTCTTTTTGTTTTTCATCTCCAAAAAGAGACAGAAAGGGTCTCTGGCAGTAATGTGATTTTTTTTCAATCGAATGAAATAAAAATACAGATACTTTCGCCGTTGAACGAATGGTTACTAAAAATTTGTACAATGGTGGAGCGCCTTTACGATCCTCGGGCATACCGGACGACGCGATCACTTTTATCTATTTTCGTATAGTATTTTGATTGAATGCAAATTATGATATAGAGATTTTTTTTAGCCGAGATCAACGGATTTCGAGAGCGTCCTATTAAGATAGTTCTCGTGAAAAATAAATGTTGACAGATTTTTTTAAAAATTTGCACATATTTTTTTGGATTTTATCTGTATCTTTATTTAATATGTGGATTAAATTTGAAAAGGTTTTACCACGTAGAAGTCAAAATATTTTTTGTTAAAAATCAAAATGTTTTGTTTTCTTTCATAAGAGCACGTGTT
Source organism: Cremastinae sp. A BG-2022a (assembly GCA_030522545.1). Taxonomy (NCBI): domain Eukaryota; kingdom Metazoa; phylum Arthropoda; class Insecta; order Hymenoptera; family Ichneumonidae; species Cremastinae sp. A BG-2022a. Next base: position 8,025 of record JAPYYW010003009.1, read on the forward strand.
AAATGTTACGATATTCAACCTTAAATATTTTGACTTCTAGATGGTGAAACTTGTTTAAATTTTGCCCTTTTTAAAAATTTGTTTCGTTTTTTTTTTAAATCTGACAAATTTTTTGAAATTTTTTTAAATAGCAAATATGCCTGACCTTGGATGATCTTAAATTTCGAGTAAGATTTTTTTAAATCAATTAGCAACAATTTGGCAAATCGCCTTGAACTTCAAAAAAAAATTTCGATTTGACTGTACCAAGAGAACTACCTTAAAAATGAAGTTACTCATCCGAACGAGTGATAAAATATAAAATATGAAATCGCCAATGGGGGATGAGTACTTCGACTCCGGATGGGAGAATACGATTGATATCCTCCCTCATCCGCCATCGGGATCGCATTTTCCATCATACCCAACTATATACATATACACCGCATTTTTTATTATTATCTCTTTTCGACTATAATTTTTATAATAGGCTATTTATACATATATATTTTTTTTCTTGAAAGATTGGATGGTCGATGCTTACAAAATGTGCGATCTCTGAGCGCGGTCCGCCTGCGGATCGTGACTACGAATACCTCGTTCGATCGTTAACCTTGTCGCGTTGTTCTCTACTCCAATATCTTCTCTTATACCAACGACAATATTGCTCTACTGAACGAACATTTTAAGGTTATGGCGCAAACTACATGTAACCACCACGAAAACGCGATCGGCTCAAATTTTTTTAATTATTCGTCAATAAGATTAATATTTACTCAGCTGACGAAGATTGGTGGCAAAAATATGTAGATTTTCGAATTTTTTTCGAAATATTAATAATTTTGAGCCAATCGCGATTCGCAATTGTCACTCTATGTCAGTAGTGCATTTAAATCATAACCTCAAAGTGATAAAGCGCAGTTCCATCAACCATCTCTAAAACGCGTTGGACTCAAATATCTTTACTTATTCATCAATAAGATCAATATTTCTTCAGCTGGCGAAGGATGGTGGCAAAAATAGATTGATATAAGAATTTTTTCGAAATGTTTGTAATTTCGATGTTTGAGACAATTACGTTTCGCAGCTCTCTAGCACTTACATGACACGTGGTACATGGAAGCCATAACCTTAATGCTTGACGACGTCACGTGATTTCTTTCTCGAAAAGTGTGAAAAATTGGGTGTTTCGTCTACAACAAGAACACCATTTCTCGAGAGAGCAATCGAAGCGTCTCGATATCATTCTCAAACTCAATATCTCCACTTTTTTTTCTTCTCGTTTATTTTCTTTTCTTTTCATAATTAACAGCAAGATTAATTCTCATTGTTTCGATCGCAGTGTTTACACTCTTGTTCCGCTGCTTTTGTGTCTTCCTTATCTTTCACAATGATACGAATAATGGGGCATATTGGAAATAATTGTGCGATTTTTTGAAGGACGTGATTGAAGAGTTAACCGTCTCGCTTGCACGGTGGTCTCGAGAGCTTCGCTATAGTTCATCTCGATTCGAGAATTCTCCCTAACCGAAAATTGGCCTTTTTCTCAAAATTATTTATTTACAGCGAAACCAATTTGATCGTCCTATAATTTGCAAGGTTGTTTTATTAGGAATTTATAAATTCTTCTTCTCCTTTTGTTTCGGATTGGCTCCGGTTTTAATTAAAACAGAATTTTTTTGGTCAATCATTCAACAAGAAAACAAAAGAATTGTATTTTACAAAATATAAACTGAAACACAACGATTGGCCAAACACATTGGTCACAAAATTATTGCGTCCGAATTGACAAATTTTAATTTTTTATCCAATTTTTATATTTATTTCTAAACAATTTTAGCCCCATAAATTATTAATAATATATTGTAAAATTATGTTACAAGGGGTGGAGAAGCGTCACTCGACGAACCACCACGGCACGTTAGTTTCAAGAAAAATTATATTTTAAGCACCTCATAAGTTTTCCTATCCTCATTACACCCCTCCAATCCGCGTGAATCCCCCATGAAGAATCCTTTAATTCATAAACAAAGGTGCGGAAACCACTCACTCGCACAAACTACGAGAAGCAGTTGCCAAGTTATGTTCGAGAGGATGAAAGGAAATCGTCAGAAAGGAGTTACGATGCACGATCGACACCGTTGTCTCGGTTGGATCGTAGCCTCTCCCCTCAACCAGAGCTCCATCTGTAGCCGTGAGTTTGGACCGTCCGTTACACCCATGCTTCCGCCTGAAAGACAGGCCAAGATCGAGAGAAGTCTCGAGCCGCGCCAAGGCGTCCTGGCTACGCGCTTGCCGAAAACGCCGTGGTGCCGCAAAAATCCAAAATTCGCGGATTATGGAATTTGGATCGGTGGGATAGCGAAGGAAAATTATTATTGGGCTAAGAGAGGACAGCACGTGCAGGCTGGTTACCGGAGGAGCGTGGACAAGGGGCCAAAGGGGTTATCGGGAAGGAGGGTCCACGAGAGAAAGGAGAGGAAGAGAGAGCGAAGACCGCCGAGACACGGCAGAGGTACGGCCCATTCGTCGAGCGAACTTCTCTGAAGCAGCAGTCGAAAATTCTATGACGAGCAAAACCCCGAGCGAGCACGTAGAGACAACGAAACCGAGCAACCGACGGCCGAGTGAGTGAGTTTTTCCTGCCCTTCCCCCGTATTCCGGTAATGTACAGATTTTAGTAATTTGAAACGTGCGTTGTTCTTCGGAAAAGCGAGTGCGAAGAATAGTAGAGGTCTCCGTGCGCGAACCCCATGAAAAGTTAATGAAAATTCCCTCGCGAGTCTCCCCCATAAAAAGAGTAAATTCCCGTCGTCCGCGTTGCGGCGAAAATCCTGCTGATACCCGCGGGATCTACAGCTACCGCGTGCGAGCGATCTTCCGGTGGTCGAACCACCATTTACTCAGCAAAGAACCCGTAAAAATTGTTAGATTGTATCGAATCGTGCAGCAAGAGAGAGACTCTTGTTATTTTTGTTATGTAAAAATAACTGGCGCCCAAAATTTACGAAGGGCGCCAGTTTGCGAACGCATCGGCAGGCGTCTCGCTTTATTGGGAATGGAATCATTGAAGAGTAATTTTATTGTTCAATTCCGGGCATAATTATTCTCCTTCTCCGACGTCCCTCTCAAATATCCGATCGCAATATATTCTTAAAATTATTATTTCAAACGAACCATTTCCCGTGCAGTAAAGTCTTCTAATTGCAATTTGATAAATATCAATTTCTAAATAAACTAAAGACAAAATTGGGGCAATTTTAATGCAACAGTGCTTACCAATGTGTTTGGATAATTATATTTTGTTCTTATTTCTCAAAATCCTTCTGTTTTTGGAAATATTAAATTTTTAAAACCATTTGATCTTCCAAGACCCGGCCAATTTACTATAATTAAATATAAATTAGTTTTCTTTTGAATTCACATTTGTAAGACGACTCCAGTGTATTTTATGAGTCAAAAAAAATAAATTATTATTATTAAGGTAGTTCCATAGTTTTATCGTTTATTTAAAATTTTGTTCAAAACTAGCACAATCCTTCTTTGATATGATCTGCATATGAGTATCAAATTTTAAGATGTTTCACCACATAGAAATTAAGATATTTAATGCTAAAATTGTGTACTATTTTAGATGGCGGAGCTTTTTAAAATTTATCATAGCTGTAAATAATTTATTTTTTATGATTTTCGTTTATGCGAAATTTATACTGATCTTTTTTGACATCATATTAACATGTATGCAAACTTTAAAGAGACTTTAACATGTGATAATCACGAAATTTATTTTTAAAAATTGCCACTTTTAACATGGGCTCTTTTAAGAGATTTTAGAAACGCGACAATTTTCAACAATCAGTATTTCGATTACCAGATGGTAAAGCTTCATAAAATTTAATATACATTTCAACATAAAATCAACGAAGATTTGTGCAAATTTTCAAGAAATTCTGTCTCAAACGATTTTCACGTGACTCTTTAATGATCTAAAGTCGGATAGTACGGAAAAAAAACTAAGATAAAAATGTTTTATTTGACGTAACTATAGAACTACCTTAACAGTTTCTTTGAGTAGTTTTAGGAAAGAACTCAAGTTCTATTGTGACACCTAATAAAACAAGCATCCAAATTGCAGAGTTACCTTCGACCAATCAGTTTCTTCGTTAATTTTTTAAAAGCGCTAATTTTCGTCACGCTCTGTAGGATCTGACAGAAGTTGCCTTTACCAACAAAGTATATGAAAAGGGATTTCATTTTCGCTTTTGGTCGATGTTCGGAGCGATACAGCTGATTTTTTCTCCGATTGATCGATCGCCATTAACCGCCGTCTTCTCCTTCATCGATCCACTGGAATGATCTCGATGCACGCATCATTTCATACTCATTCTACAAATTTCCTATACTCGCTCCGAAACTCTCAACTCCTTGCCTCTCTCCTCGCTTTCATCCGATTATCGTTTCGCGTCTACTTTTTTTATCACTATCCCCACTTTTAAACACATATTTATTATTTTTTTCTCATTTTTTTTCCATATACGCACATATACATCCGCACAAGCGCGCGCGCAAACAATCGGTCGTGGGTGTTTCGTGAAAACGGAAAGTTTTACTTTATCCTTTTCGTACATCACTGGTAGGAACTTGTAATACTGTTTGTAATGTCGCTCGGTGTGTTCTTCGTTTAAAAAAGAAATACAATTAGCGTTGTGCCTTATTTTGTCTCGTTGACGAGTTCGCTATATATTTTTTTCTTATCCTCGCTCAGAAAGTTCAATTTTCGACCACTAGGTGGCATTAGGAAAGTTTTCGATTTATTGGGATCCAATATGGTGGCGTGGCTAGAGTGCACTTGAGTAATGTAGAAGCGTGCGTGTGCATAAAACGTACATATATTGTCTCAAAATTGCACCCTATTTTTAGTTCAAAGTTTTCCACCAGATGTAATATCAACTTTTATCAGATCCCGATGGTTGCTCTACAATGCAGGCGAACCTCATTGTAACAAACCTTGTTACAACGAACACTCAACCTCACTATTGGGATCCTATAGAACTATAGAAACTATAGTTCGGCCCCCTGTACAGTGCTCCCTCTCTAAGATTCCCAACTCGGGACTCTGTGGAAACTTAGGGAAGTACCCCCACTCCTGCTTGCCAAGGAGAGAAAGAATGAGCGAGATATAGCGCAGATCGTACATTTCGCTTGTAGTGGGGGAATTTATTCCCCTACTCCTGAAGGGGCTAGGAATCTTACGGAGATGAATCTTAGGGAGGGAGGACTATAGTTTGGTAAGAGTGGGGATAGAGGGGAGGGTTCGTTCAAACGAATTCCTCTGGGCTAGACCATTCATTATAATGAGCTTCGACTGTACCGATTGCTTTTCCGGCTTAGGTCGAAAAATAGCACTTTTAGGTACTGTTTCTAAACCTTGCCAAAATGAAAAGAATTGTCAGGAAAAGTAATACTTTTTTATCAACCGAAAATTTCTAGTCTTACTTTACAGTCGAACCTCGTTACAACGAACCCTCATTATAACAAACGACACAACCTCGGTACAGTGAACGACGCAATCCCCCACTTTTTATGCTTTTGTCCTCCGTGACCAATCGAACAATGGGTTCGTCCCCTACAATTCGGTAAGAGTAGGGATAGAGGGGAGAGTTCGTTATAACGAGGTTCTCTGGCCCAGACCCTTCGTTATAATGAGGTTCGACTGTAGTTACTACTGATTATAGGTGGCGCTACAAATAGTGCTAACCTTTTATTCGGCTCGAATTGAACTTTCTGAACAAGGTTAACAAAAAATATAGTATATCACTCGATCTTTAAGTGGCGATTCAAAAAAATCTCGATTTTACGATATTCGCTAAAAGTTTATGTTATTTTTTTACGAAAACGCGCGCCACGAACCTTAGACTCTTAACGAGAAAGTTCCACTTGTGATCACAACATTCACATTTGCAATCGTTGACATAGCTTTTCTATTTGTTTTGCGAGCGCGACGACCATTCCGGTTGCAAGTGGAACTCACCCATCGCAACATCGAGATTGTCGAAAAACCGCCACTTTCCGACCGTGTGACATAAATATCTATTTCCCACAACAATCGTGGTCGAATATAAAAAAAAAGAAAAAAATCACAGAGATGAAAAAGAAGAATGAGCTAATCGTGCTCTCGATTGGATTCTTCTCGCGATTAAATTATTCTTTGAAATTAAAATATCCTCTTTTTTTCTTTCACACGACGCGACTCCGGAGTTGCGTTCCAACAAGTACCGAGAATCTCCGCGGCGTCATTTTTACAAGAATGCCAGCGTTTTTTTGTAACAAGCTTTTTTTTCTTTCCCTCTCTGCCTCGTTCAGTAGCTTCTCGTCGGCCGAACGATTCCTCCGGGTTCCTCTTTGCGGATCAGCGTTTTTTTATTTTCGTTTACTCGTAGTTGCTGTTTTGTGATTTTTTTTCTCACGATTCAAAATTTCGCATATTACACGCACACACGCAGCCACGCAAAAACGCGCACCGATCGTTGGAAAGAAAGACATTAGAATACTTGGTATGTATACAGTATACGAGTGACGAACGTGGCGATCGATACAACAATTTTCAAACAAATTCTTCATCTCCCCGACGCCCCTCTCGATTCCCTTTAACTTTCTTCTTCTTTAATGCTTATCCTTATATCGTTATTATCATAGCTCGTAGCTTCAATTTAGAGTAAGTATTTAAGTCAACATCTAGCAACCTTGATGCATCCTTTTTGCTTTGTTTCTTCTTCTGTTTTTACTACAAAAGAACCCTGATACCGATCTCTCTCCTGAACGTTACTACTGTATATTTATCTGCGATGGATTATTCTACTACAATTATAAACGAAGAGAATTTTATACAAAAAATTAACTGTTTATTTTTTCACTATGATGAAAATTTGGAAAAAACTTGAGAATTTTTTTGTAGAAAATGCAACAATTCTGATTTTATAATTAAAATAATTGTATCTTATAGGGAAAATTGCCAAATTTTTTCAAACTATGACTATGCTAAGTAGAAAAAGTACTTTTTTGTATAAAGTTCTCTCTGCGTAAGAAAAGTAAGGTTATTTTACAAGTTGTATGGAAAAAATGAATGATGCAATCCAATTGACATATTGTGGCTATCTATTGAATCGGATGTTGATATTAATAGAAAAAAAGCTCGATTAAGGTAGTACAATCGCAAAGTTGTTTCGATTTTCTTAAAAATTAGCATAAATCTTGTTTAATATAATGTGAAAACATGTTCAAAATTTAACGAAGCTTTGTTATCTAGAAATGAATATATAAATCGTTGAGAATCATTGCTTTTTTTAAATGTATTGTTAAAAGCAATTTTTTACATTTTTAACTTTTAGAGTGGAAACACTTTTGAATATTCTATCGCGATTGTACTATTTTAAAGTATCATTAATTTTTTGCACATAAAGGAAAAAATAGATTGTTTTATAATTCAGAAATAAACTAAAGAATACAATTAAAGCCAGTTTTTTAAATTTTTTAATTTAAAAATAAAAAAATTTTTATTTAAATTTATTGAATGAAAGGATATTAAATTTATTAAATTAAATGAATGAAAATTCAAAAATAAAATTTTTAAAATAAATTATGTAAATAAGTTTCTAAATGTGTACATAAAATAAATAGCCAAATATTACTTCAATTGCGTCATTAATTTTCCCACAATCTCCTTAATTTTTGTGCACTCACATCAAGATAACTTCATCAAAATGTTAGTTCTTAGTTAAATATTGGAATAGTATTTCTTTACCGGTGATTTAATTCAACAAGGTTACGTCACGTTAGGTTGATGCAAAAGTTTGTCTCGTTTTATTTTTTAATCTCGCTCGATGCGAAAAACGAAGCAAACTTTATAGAGCAGGCCCGACAAAATCGCTCAACGGAGCGCACAAAATTTCGAAAAACGTCGAACAATTGGATTCAGGCAAGAAACATTATTCGAGATCGGTATCAGGGCGCCGTTACGTTATTGTTGTCTCCCGAATGGACTCTCAACGACTCGCATCCCGAGTCCCTCATTTGTCCAGTTATCTCGAGCCCCCGGTGCCGCTTAATATCTCCTCGACACTATCCTCCCTTACGAGCGTCCTTCTAAAGATTTTATTATTTTTTTATCACAGATGTTTCGTTCGCTTCTTCGCATCTCCATCCCATCGCCTCGTTATCTCTTTATCGCACGCACTCTCTCACACACTCACACATTCCACTTTTATTCCTTCTCCCTTTTTAGCCCGACTTATTTTCGATCTATCTCTCTGACTCGATCTTACAATAGATTTTATACGCTTAATTTTTGCTCTCTCTCTCTCTCTCTCTCTCTAACTGGATCTTATAATAGATTTTATACGCTTATGATGCACCAGGTCAGCAATGGTACTCTTCTTTTATGTTACAAATATGCCCATCTACGGATCTAACGTCAATCCATTTTTTTGTCTGTGCGCTCTTCAATCCTCACGCGCCGTTGCCGTCAATGTCGAGCACTCCCATTGGTAGATTATCTCGAGACGATCGAACCGCGAGCCGATTTTTGGTGCGAGAATAGGTAAAACAATGGAGAAAAAAAATTCGCCACTCGTTGAAGACAGTGGCATTCATCGTTAAGGCCAACGACACACTTCCTACTTTTCGATCCGATTACCGATATTTCACAAATTTAACAACAGTAGGACTTTTTCTGTCAAAAATTTACAAACGTTTTCGAATAAAATTTTTTCATAATTTTTCAAATCATGTAGCAGGTATACCTGATCTTGGGTGATCTGGAAATTCGAATATGTTATTCTTTAGTCAATTTGCAACAACTTTCATTAATGAACTTAAACTCGCAAATCAGTTTGAATTTCAGAAAAACCAAGATGATTATTTTGATGTGACTATCTGCTATATACTGTACAAGGATGGGCAGAGCTCGATACTTTTCTGAGAAATGAAAATTTTTCAATAGATAATCTTTATTGCCTTATTGATGAAATTAGCATCACCCATTGAAAAATTGCCATCCCTGATACTGTATACCAAGAGACCTTAAAATTCGATAGTAATCGAAAAATGGTGACCACGAAGTTAAGCACGAAGAGCAAAAAATTAACTTTCTTTCATTCTTTTCGTCTTCGATATATGCATCCAATAACGACGTTTTATCTTTTTGTTTCTTTGTAACAATAAAAATATAATTTTTAAGGTGGTTGGTCTGTGACAGTCAAATCCAAAAGTTTCTCCTGTTTTAATGACGTTTTTCTGACGTTCACAGTGATTTGCGAGATTGAGTTTATTAAGAAAAGTTGTTGCTAATTTATTAAAGAACAACATACTCTGAGCCCAAGGT
>JAPYYW010003010.1:0-17266 GCA_030522545.1 Cremastinae sp. A BG-2022a
AAAAATGTCAATAGACATTGTAAGTAAGATTGTAACGTAAGATTCGATACTGGACGTTTGTCGTTGCAGTTTGCTTGAACTGAAACAACAATAGCGAATTTATCAGTAAAAATAAAAATGTCAATAGACATTTTTGTACCTCTTGCTAAGTGATTTCTGTATGCTCTGAGAGTCGAGAACAATGGAAAGCCCGGTAAGACGCACACGACGTTTTTGTACAGAACGTGCAATTCTTCGCTAATCCCCGTTTGTCCGACATGCCGAGGAGGAGAGTGCGATTGACACTTTATACCGAGCACGGGAGAATTTTCCAACTGTTCTTCTAAAAGTAAAGCTCCTGTCTGTAAAAAAGATTTTTGTTGAATAATTGGAGCGAAAGATTTGAATTTTTTTGTGTTCGACTACTTCATTCAAATTTTTAACAGTGACGTACTTCTGTATAAAATCTGAGATAACCAGTGTTGAATCCTGCAGCGATGCATGTCCAGTCTGGAGTACTGGGAGCACCGGCTTTTGCCAGAGAAATGAGAGGAAGGCAAGCCAGACTCGTGATCCACTCACTGCAATTGTAATTATTTCCATAAAGTACACTTCATTGCTATGAAAATGAAAAATAGTTAAAATAATACAATATAAAAACTACAAAATTACAAAATCAATAAATTCCAAAGTTACTTTTCTTCGACTCCGATGTTGTCATTCCATATTGAATAGAATTTATTCTTAACTTCTGCAGTTTCCTGCGAGTCCCATTTTGCTGAAAGCAAAAAAAATGTTTCCTCTGTTAATTCGTTAATTGCAAAGTATAACAAACTTTTGCGCATGGGAAAAAATGCATTTGTTTCAGATAAATGAAGGAAAGACTTACACGCTAAGACAACAATGTTTGCATTGATGGCCATGGCCATGATGTCGCCAGCCGACGACAATGATACAACGCAGTCTTGCAATGGCAATTCATTTTTGGGTACATGATCAACTGCAAAAATAAATAAATAAATAAATAAATATCATAGAGCGCTAGACTCTGATTGTCTTTACTCGAAAACAACGTGTCAAATATTGTATCAAACATGTTACATAATTTTTTTGAAATCAATAAATTAATATCGTTATGATCATATTAATATTTCTCGCACGTTTGACTTGTCCGTTTCCGAGTAATTTTTTCTTGACATCGTGAGGATCAACTAGATGCGCGACTCCTTTTATTTGACAGGACATCTTTCATTGTTGGTAAACAATAACAATATATGAATGACTCGAGTTCGAAAATCGTCCGAGGTAAATATTTATCTCGGGACAGCAGACGAACGAGTTCACCAGCTGGTTCGAAAACAATGGACGTTTGTCACTCGTGTGCATTCACGAAAAAGCTTCGAAACGATTTTATTTCGAGATCAAAATCATTCTCGGTTTTCTAAGGATCTCGAGTACGCAGGATTTAATTTTTCGGAGAATCAGCTGCTCGGTTAATGTAGTACAGAAACGCAAATAATCATGGACTAGAGAGAGAGAGAGAACGATTGACAAAAGCAAATTCCCCCTTCTCGGGGACGCAAAAGACAAAGTGGGGGTGGATACAGAGTACAGTCCGTGAAAAAAGTAATTTTCAAATAACAAATAGGCCAAATCGAGACTCCCATTTTTTTACCAAAAACCGAGCAAATTTTGATCTTCAGCTGAGATTGATTGAAAGTCTAAATAAATCAGGAACAATTGTCACAATTTGGACAATTTTTAAGCAAGGTGTGCTATCGAGTCCTCGTGTAGTAGCATGAAGGCTGATCTGCAGCGACGCTACGCGAGCAATTTGAAGCGTCATGAAAAATACGTTATGAGGTACAACACACGACGTCGAGTAGGTATACATAATTAGAGATAATCGGCAAGAGAATTCGTAAGGGGAGAAAGAGAGAGAGAGAGAAATGAAGGGGATGAGAGGATCGTTAAAAATCGTTTATGCCGAGTTTTTGTTGCAACGAAAATCGAGTACCCACACGTGTGTCGCGTTCGGTGATCGGGTGACGTTCGTGTATCGGGCAAGAAAAATAGCCGCTAATCCGATCGGTGGTTGGTCGAGGCACCGCGTACCGGCCAACCAGAGAGCCCGTCTCTCGTCGACGACGAGAGTTTCGAGTCTTCTTGTGTATCGAGAGCAGGGAGGCCATCTTGTTTATTATTTTCGAAAATCCTGATAGGTTGGGTTTGGTGCCGTAGGACGAGGGATAGCAAAGCCCGTGTGTTGCGCGGTATTATCGCCGGACCAACGTTTTTTCTCCATTCTCCGTGCGTACATTGATGGTGAAAGAAACGCGCATGATTGATTAAGTACACTGTGGCGAGGAAGCTCCAAACCGTGGTATACATGAAAAAATTGTGTGAGAGTGCGGCGGTCGAAAGGGAAAGAGAGAGACAGCGAATCTCTCGGTGGGTATTCGAATCAGGAGAGGCGTTTTCGAGCTTCGAATCAGTGCGAATTAGAAAGAGGATCGAGAGAAAAGCGGAGAGAGCCTCCGCTGTGAGAACGAGAGTCGTGAGAACGGCTCTGTGTGTGCGTGCGTTGCTGTGAGAATGCCTTTTCCGTGAGCGGCGGCGTGGCTGTGCGTGTGCGCGAGAGCGCCGAGCGAAAGAGCGAGAGAGAGAGAGAGAGAAAGAGCGAGCGAGCGAGAAACGACGAAGACGACGACGACGACGACGAGAGGACGGTGAGTGCGTGAAACTGAGCCTGAGTTCTTCTCGCGCGCGGGAATTCTCGTCGCTCCCGCTTTTCGTCCCCTCTTTGCCTCCTGTTTAAGTCAAGATTTTCCGCATAAAGTTCGTTCATCGTCGATGAGTTTTCTATTTGCCGAGCGAACGATCGCGCGTGTTGTTCTTTCTTCCTCTTTTACCGCCGAGACGTTTATCCCTTCGTATGTGTGTATTTGGCAGGTGTGCGACAACGGTACGTTTTTGCGCAAAAAAGCGATCCTCGCCCACGCACGAAAAGCCCTTTTTAACCCTCGAAATCTTCCGCCCAACGACGCAAAACGTTCTCGCCCCGCTTCCCGCCGCGGCGAGTCTCTAACCTTCGAGACCTTGCCGCCGAATGAAACAATTCCGAGTCCCTGCGCTCACCCCCGGGGCCTAAAAAACGAAAACACGTTGCCTCCTCTTCGCTTAACCTTCCGAGCTGCGAGCCGCGTTGTCCTCCCGCTCTCCCGACAAATCCCTCCGGGCTACTCTCTTTTCAACCCTCCTCACAACTTTTCCTCATTCTACATCGCGACGAACATAACCTCTCTTACTCGATCCGGCTATTGTCAAATGTAGGTTAAAATCCCGCGATCCCCTTTTCCGGCACATGTCCTCGAGGGGGTTCGTTTCTCCCCTCCCTTTCTTTTTTCCTCTTCCTTCTCAATCAACTTTTTTATCGTTATTTCACTCACCATTCTTTGCCACTTTCTCATTGTCGCTCTAACTCGTCATCTCCGTTACTGTTCACGCATTATTCTGTATTCCTTGCCGTACAATTCATTGTTGTCATTTTTGTTGTTAGGCTGCGTGCGTGAATATTTGAGAAAGTGAATTTATCTGATCGGGCATAATGACAACTCTGGCTGAGCAAGCGTCCAAGCTTCTGGATTTCAATCAGAAGCTGGACATAACGCTGCTGGACAACATGGTAGACTGTATGTACTCGGGTATTGGCGAACAACAGAGATTTGCTTCGGAGGTTCTCACAACTCTTAAGGATCATCCGGACGCTTGGACAAGAGTCGACACCATACTCGAATACTCGCAGGTAAATTTTGGTTACAGCAGCCGAGTACGAATAAGATTTTATTGTTTCTTTTTTTTGTTTTACGCACTAGATGTATTTTGCAAACTCAATGCGTTACTTTTACTTTTTCAGAGTGAACTGACAAAGTGCTATGCTCTACAAATTTTGGAACAAGTCATAAAAACGCGATGGAAAGTCCTACCGAGGAATCAGTGCGAGGGAATAAAGAAGTACATAGTATGCCTAATAATAAACCATAGCAGCGATCCTGAGACGATGGAGGCATCGAAAACTTACCTCAGCAAACTAAACATGACGCTTGTCCAAATATTGAAGAGAGAGTGGCCAAAGAACTGGGAGTCGTTTATAAGAGATATCGTCGGGGCCAGCAAGACGAACGAGAGTCTGTGTCAAAATAACATGATTATACTAAAAATACTCTCGGAGGAAGTATTCGACTTTTCGATCGGGCAGATGACCCAGAGTAAAGCGAAACATCTCAAAGACACGATGTGCGGTGAATTCTCCCAGATTTTTCAGCTTTGCCAGTTTGTCCTCGACAATTCGCCCAATGTGCCTCTCGTAGCCGCCACCCTCAATACGTTGCTCAGGTTTTTAAATTGGATCCCACTTGGATACATTTTCGAAACGAAACTCATTACTACTCTCATTGGCAAGGTATTAGTTATTCGCACTTCTCATCGCAATCGTCGAATCATCGAGAACATAATCTAATCTGTCTTCTGCTTTATTTGATTGATTTTAGTTTCTGAACGTGCCGTACTTCAGGAATGTGACACTAAAATGCCTGACGGAAATAGCCGCGGTAACAGTGCCGAATTACGACGAGATGTTCGTCGTACTGTTCGTGAACACGATGCAGCAGTTGGAGCAGATGTTGTCTCCGGACATGAACATAAGAGCGGCTTACGCGATGGGTCAGAATCAGGAGCAAGAGTTCATCCAGAATTTGGCCATGTTTCTGTGCACTTATCTCAAGGAGCACGGCCAGTTGGTCGAGAAGAAGCAATTGAACGACGTATTGCTCAAAGCGTTGCACTACCTCGTGCTCATATCGAAGGTCGAGGACATCGAGATATTCAAGATCTGCCTCGAATACTGGAACAGCCTCGCCGCCAGTCTCTACAGAGAGGGCCCGAGTTTTTCATTCGTGGCGAAAAGCGCTTTCGGCATTTTCCAGAAGCCCGACTTCTACTGCGACGTGTTGACCAAGGTTCGCTACATTATGATTACGCGAATGGCAAAACCTGAGGAGGTACTCGTCGTCGAGAACGAGAACGGTGAAGTCGTTCGCGAATTCATGAAGGACACAGACTCGATTAATCTTTACAAAAATATGAGAGAGACTCTCGTCTATCTCACTCATCTCGACTACGCCGACACCGAGAGAGTGATGACGGACAAGCTTCAGAACCAGGTCAACGGACTCGAATGGTCCTGGAAAAATCTCAACTCGGTAATTTAATTCGTTTTCTTTCTTTCACAAAGCATCGCGAGCTCTCGAAACGATACGATCCTCTATAATTTTCGTATCTTTCCTTTATTTCAGTTGTGCTGGGCTATTGGGAGCATCTCCGGAGCCATGCACGAGGAAGACGAGAAGCGTTTTCTGGTGACTGTAATAAAGGAGTTGCTGGGCTTGTGCGAGCAGAAAAAGGGCAAAGACAACAAAGCCATTATAGCCAGCAACATCATGTATGTGGTTGGACAATATCCGCGCTTTTTGCGAGCTCACTGGAAGTTTTTGAAGACAGTTGTAAATAAACTGTTTGAGTTTATGCACGGTGAGACCGTTAATCCATACTAATAGTGTAACAATAGTTTTACGATATTTATCCTCGTCCTTCGTGCTTTAACTTTCATTCCTCGAGATAGAGAGGAATATAAAAAACCTTTTGAAAAAGTACACAAATATACTGATGACCATCTCTTGCTCGTTACCGCAGAGACTCATGACGGTGTTCAGGATATGGCGTGCGACACCTTCATTAAAATCGCAATAAAGTGCAGGCGACACTTTGTAACGACACAGGTCGGCGAGGGAATGCCGTTCATTGAAGAAATTCTCTCTTCCATTAGCAGTATAATTTGTGATCTGCAGACACAGCAGGTAGTTTTTGCCTCCTAATGACAACTGCACCCCGATAATGCCTTTTTTTCCTCGCACTTTACAAAATTTTTCACGATTTCGCAAATGTTCGCAGGTTCACACGTTTTACGAAGCTGTCGGCTACATGATCAGTGCCCAAATGGATTCCGTCGCCCAGGAACATTTAATCGAGAAATACATGCTTTTGCCTAATCAAGTTTGGGACGATATCATCAGTCAGGCGTCGAAGGTAATGAGAACCTTTCGTAGAATTTCTTTCTTCAATTCCTCATTAAAATATCGTTTATTCAATCACAATTTTATCCTCAATTCCTCATTAAAATATCGTTTATTGAATCACAATTTAATCCTTTGTCTCGTTTCTCGTATAGAACGTGGACGTTCTGAAAGACCAGGAGGCCGTTAAACAATTGGCTAGTATTCTCAAAACTAATGTAAGAGCGTGTAAAGCCCTAGGGCATCCGTATGTCATGCAGTTGGGACGAATGTATTTGGATATGTTGAATGTTTATAAGGTAAATGGGGCTCATTTATATAACCACTTATATAATTCGTATTATTGATCGCTCCTTTATATTTTTAGACATATTTTAATAATTTTGCTTGTACGACTTCAGGTTATGAGTGAAAATATAAGTGCTGCGATAGCTTTAAATGGTGAGACTGTTACGAAACAGCCGTTGATCAAGAATATGAGAGTCGTGAAAAAGGAAACGTTAAGATTAATATCTGACTGGGTCAGCAAATCGATCGATCATCTGATGGTAAATTTTCAAATTAAATAAAAATATTACGATTTACAAGCTGCTTTGCGTAGTTTTTATTCTTGTCAATTTTTGTTTCTTTTCAGGTATTGGAGAACTTTATTCCACCCTTATTGGATGCGGTCCTGCTGGATTATCAAAAGACAAATGTACATTGCGCCCGAGAGCCCGAGGTACTCAGCGCGATGGCGACGATAGTCAACAAACTTCAGGACCACATTACGAGTGAAGTGCCGAAAATCTTCGATGCCGTTTTCGAGTGCACTCTCGAAATGATAAACAAAGACTTTGAAGAATTTCCCGACCATAGGACAAACTTTTTCCTATTACTGCAGGTGAGAAAATCACAATCCTATCGATAAAATCAATTGCTCGAAATGAAAACAGGAAAAGAAATTGTAATGTGTGAAAAAAATGTTTTCGCAGGCTGTCAATAGTTATTGTTTCCCCGCGTTCCTCTCGATACCACCGGCTCAATTCAAGCTGGTCCTCGATTCGATAATCTGGGCCTTCAAACACACGATGAGAAACGTCGCGGACACCGGTCTCCAAATTCTCTATCAACTTTTGCAAAATATCGAGCAACACGAACAGGCGGCGCAGAGCTTCTATCAGACTTACTTTACGGACATTCTCCAACACGTATTCAGCGTCGTTACGGATACGTCGCATACAGCAGGTACATTGACTCAAAGTACAAGAGAATACGAAGAGAAAAAGCTAATGAACGAAATTCAATAGGAAACAATCGATTTTATCTCCAAATTGTGTTTTTTTCAGGTTTAACGATGCACGCAACGATTCTGGCTCACATGTTCACACTGGTCGAGTCGAATCGAATTCTCGTGCCTCTGGGTCCTCTTCCCGACAACAGGTTGTACGTCCAAGACTTCGTTGCGAGATTGCTCAAGGCAGCCTTCCCTCACTTGTCGGACAATCAGATAAAGATCACGGTACAAGGGCTGTTCAATCTCAATCAGGACATTCCTGCTTTCAAGGAACACCTCAGAGATTTCCTCGTTGAAATTCGAGTGAGTAGAAAATTCAGAGTTATGCTTTAAAGACGAAAAAGGATAAAAAATGAATGTGAATAAAAAATGATTACGATGAGCAGGAGTATACCGGTGAAGACGATTCGGATCTGTACTTGGAGGAGCGCGAGAACGCGCAGAAGGCGGCGCAGAGAGAGAAGAGAAGGCAACAAATGGCGGTTCCGGGTATACTGAATCCTCACGAGATGCCGGAGGAAATGCAGGACTGAAGGGACGTAACGAGAGCCGATGAATCCGAAGAAGAGGCGAAAACTAAAAAAATAACAACGAGTGGTCTACAGCCGTTTGTCTTTGATGCGGGAATCGACGTCGTGGACGCATTCGTGCCGAATTGCCTGCAGCCATCCTCACTACCAAATCCTCGAGAATCACAATCGCTAGAAATCCGGTGGAAGGATAAAACGAAGGAAATTAATGAGATCGACATGTATCACACTCACCACGACTTTAACGACACACGTGACACATACATTTATTCATACGATTATGAGAAAGGAATGAGACAAAGTTGAACGAGCCCGACGAGTGTAAAATATGAATGCCCTTGTTAAGGAGGTAAGCCCGGAGAACGTGGTGACTGTTTGTTTATCTGTTATAGGAACTAAAGGAAGAAACAAATAATAATAAACGAAGATAAAGTGAAACAGAGTTTATGTTTGCGGGTTTGATATGTGAGTGCCTGCTTAACGATGCTATTTCGATGTATGCTAGAAAGACTATATTTCTTATGGAAAGTTAGTCCTTAAAGAGTACGTAGAAGAGACGAGAAAAGCAGAAAAATTATTAGTATCACGAGAATAAGAGAAAAAAAACATAAGATAAAACGAAAATAATAATTAAAAAAAAACATTTTTAAAAAGTAAGCGCTAAGAGAGGTTTACTGCCAATCTTCATTCTTTCTTTTTGAATGCTTCGTGCGAGGACAGATGATGATTTTTTTGTACTAGTTATGAGTGGCCACGATTGCTCCGATCGCGTCAAAGTTTCCTCCGTTCTATTTTTTTTTCTAAAATGTTGGTGGATTTTCAAAATTTCACAAAAATTATCATCGTGATCAAAGTATTGAAGAAAAATGAATTTCTAGAACGAAAAAAAAAAATGAATATTTGAATAAGCAGTAAAGAATTTGAGAGTTAAACTTGCACGCTTTTCTTATGAATATTTATATCAACGTTATATCGTTTGCAGGCACCGAAAAAAAAACAAAAATTATCTTCAATTATTTCCTTCTTTCGTCTCCGAGCGGCGGGAAAACTTTGAATTCCTCTTTCGTGGCAAGGAACGAGAATATGCGAACACTGTGCGTATGTGTGTATGAGTTTTGTTTCTGATCGAGCGTACTTTTGTATCATAAAGATTGTATATCATTGTTCATTTGTCGTTAAAACATTGAGTCCTCATCGAGCAGGCAGCATTTCAAAGTTACGAGGATTTGCATTCATTCACCCTCTTTCTCTTCATCTTCCGTCTCTCTGAAATTCCGAAATTTTTCTTTCTTTCTTTCTTTCTTTCTTTTTTTTTTAATTAAATAAAATTATCTTGTAAATTACACATTCTTTCGCAAGCTCGACAAGAATTGTCCCTCACGAATGATGAAATTTAACATTTGTCTCGTGAATCTTACGAGACTCGGCAGACTTGTTGTACGTAATTAAAAAGAATTTCGACGAATGATCGACCGATTCGCGTAGAATATTAATTAAAGTTTAATTATAATCAACGTGTGTTCCCAGAGAAAAATTTTCCACCGTTTTCTTCTCTCGATTTGCGATTGCGAACCGTTTTGCGCTTTTCGCTTTCTTCATTGATTTTACTAAAAAAATCCATTCCTTGACGATTTTTCTACTTCATTTGTTTCTTTTTTTTTCTTTTCGAGACTGTGAAATATATATTTTTTTCCGAGATTGCGTTGCTCTGCGATTTTTGTAAAAAAATAACAAAGAAATATGTTTATAAACGGTAATTGTACTTGTAAAATGTGTGTGGCTGGAGCTGGTCGGTTTTCGAGCCATCGGCAATAATTCATTGCGAGCTATGCGACTCCGAAAAGTCGCCGGACAGCGAGCCACTGAAACAAGAACAAGAAAAAAAACAAAAAAAAAACAAACAAATTGTACACTCGTTCGCTGAGCGTATTGCAATTTATTTCTCGAGCATGAAACTCTTCTAGCGTCAAATTAATCGATGGCAATGTTCTCCTGCTCTCGTGACTCGTATCTCTCGATGGTTTCTCGGAAAACGGGGAGGCGCGCGTTTTTGCAGGCGTCGTTTCGAAGGACACTCACTGCTCTTTCAAATTTTCGTTTCTCTCCGTATCCTCTTTTCTTCGAAGTTTCCCCACAAGTCGTTATCACGAGCAAACGTCACGGGCTACTCGTACGATAATAAATTAACTTTAAGGATTTTCAGTCTCGTTGACTCCGAGAATACGAGTTACGAGGATAAAAAGAAATTCTCAGTGTTCGCTCGATCTCGAGAGTCGCGAAAATTTACCTCATTTATTCGCTACAAAAGTCCTTTTTCATGAATTTTTTTTTCAGACACTGCAATTTTCGAGATCGAGCGCTTGGCGAAATTTCGTTTTTCTCGTCGCACTTGTGTTTTCCCGTTGAACGTCCTCAAAACGCGTTTGATTGTCGTGCAACGATTGACGAGTCTGATCGTGTATGATGGATAAAGATATAGTGAAGAATGAAAGGAAGGAAGAGAGAGAGAGAAAAGAAGGACGTGTGGAAATGTAAATAGAATTTGAAAGGTGTCAAATAAGTGAGAGGTCATGCGTATGTAATGTTTATGTTTACGCTATATATAGAAACATGAAAAAGAAAAAATAATGGGGAAGCTACTCGATTTTATGAAAAAAAGATTTTAAAAATGAAAAAAATATAGCCGTCGATACACGTGCGGGAGAGAAAACGTACTCGGTGTAGAGGAACGACAGTTTTATACGAGGCTTTCAAAGTATTATCGAACGACTGACCTTGAAGCACCTTTTCACCTCGAACAACACTTCTCTCGATACAGCGAAACAATATTACACGTTTAAACCTTTTGTTTAACATTTTTTTATTACCTTTTTTTTTCTTCTTTGATTCCAAAGTGCGAAAACGTGGACGATTCTATCTAGATTTGTGTAGGTGCAACTTGAGAAAGTCGGATTTAATGAATAAAATTTGAACAAAGTGATTTTTGGTTCAATGACTTTTCGATTTTTATTTACTCCGAAATGAATTCCTGGCATACAAAAACTTCCCGAAAATCTTCGCATCGAGAAATTTCAAGATGATTCATTTTGCCTCTTTGGGTAAAATTCTCCATTAAAAAATGTTTTTTTTTCACGATAGAACAAAAATTGCTCGAAGTGACGGTTCGTCCACTCGTACGAGCATGTGAAATTCGTCTATTTTCCTTTTTTTTTTCAAAATTGATACCCAGAGTATCTTTCTCTCGACGATCGTGTACGCGTTTCATGATATACATACAGAGTTATGGAGTTAATAGTATGTCATGTATTTCCGAGTGTGTGGGTTACGAGTTAAGGAATTCTATAAGTTATCAGTAACGAGTAAGAAACAAAAAATATGTAAAGAGTTTCATAATACTTACTAATAAAATTAAAAGAAAAGCGAAAGTCACGATGGTACGCGATGTCGAAATCAATTTTGTTGTTCCTCGGACAAATTATTTGAAAAGCGGAATAGTATACGCGATTGGAACGGAAGTACTCGGCGTCCCCTGACGCCGGAATTTTATTCAAATCTTTTTCCGCCATTTTGCATAACCTCTCTCAAAACTCTCATATACGTATAACAATATAATATTTCGCAAAAGAAAAAATAAATGAGGAGTTAAAAGTATGCGTGAAAGATGGCAAATTACGATCATGTTATATACAAAAATAATCCGGTGTTGTTCAAGAGTTATGTAAATAAAATTTGCACGGTGACGGCAATCGACGAGAGTCGTCACACCGGCATTGTTTACACGGTCGATCCGATAACAGAGAGGTTAGTTAAGTCCTCGCGACAACAAAACGGTATTTTACTAATCTTTTGACGAAATAAAATTGTCTCTCGTTTTTCAGCATAATTTTAATTCAAAACGCCAACACGCCGGAGCAATGCTTGAAAATTGTAAGCGGCCACGCGGTTCGACGAGTCGAAATAGAGTCCGACGTCGTTGACAAAATTCCTCAATTATTTCAAACGTCAAACTCGGCCAAGTGTCAACAGCTCGTGGCACAACGAAGGAAGGAGATTATAAGTATTCTGCGAGAAAATCGTTTTCCGATCAAAGAGAACGGCGACGCGATCGAGATGGAAAATGTATTTTCGATAGAACCTCCGTACGAGGCTGAAAATTGCGTATCGACGAACCCGGCGGTCCTTGCGAGAATACATTCGATACTCTGGCGAGTGAGCTGCGAGGACAAAACGGAATAGAATCGACAGAGGTAGGCTCAAAAATGAAAAAAAAAGAAAGTAAAATTTCAAACCCAAATTATTCAATTACTTTTTAATGTTTTAGCATTATTTATATTTGGTTACATGATAGACTCTTCCTTAATTGATAAAAGTTGTTACAAAAATAAACCTGTAATCGTGAGGAATGTGTGAATGTTCCGAACAACGATGTAAGGCCAAGATTCAAAGATATGTGCGTCTTTTGGAGCAAGCAACCAAAAATTTGTCTCTGCCGTGTTATACCTTTTTGGAAATATTGAAAATAGGAGCGTATCGACAACAAACTGAACACATTTAACGGATGAGAAACACGATGAAAACCTTTTCTCAGCAATAGGCCTCGTGCGTGGCTAATAACAATTAAATAAATATATGCAGATTTTTCAGTACAAAACTCAATTCTAAAATATGAAAACAACTCTCTTTGGTTTCCGTTGTTGCATTCGATATCCTAGTTAGGAGTTAAGTATTTTCGTTTCAAAGATGAATTATCAAAAAGTGAAAATTGATAAGATGAAAAAAAGATTCCAGTGCTTAACTTTTTTTGTATTTAAAAGTCTTTGAGATGGACCAAATTTCGAAATTATCTTTATCTTTGAACTTCTCTGTCCGTGATACCTGTGCATTTGCGAAACTTTTGGTTTTCCATATTTATTTACTCAGCAATAAATAGGATTTTCAGCTTAGTCGGTCTATCTTACACGGGCAACAGCGAATACGCGAAACCATTCTGCGCGAACACGAAATGGCACGTACAAAGAATTCTCCCAAGTTCGTTCAAAAATGCCACAGAAGAAATATTTATTATTACGTAACTAACGGAAACTCGTTTTTGTACTAAAATCTCTCTTTTTTTTCCCTTCATCACTCTCGTTTTCATGGCTCTACTTTGTTCTTTTAGTTACTCGCATATCGAATTTCAAGACTCTGTACAATTATTACTAATTTTTACGAGGTACAATGGCTGGATACTTTTTTTTTCTTCAAAATTTCGATGTATCGAATTTAGAGTTTTCCCTATCGCTTACGAATTAAATTTTTCAAAATAATTCTGATATACTTTTGTCGAAGTGTTTGATTACGATTCTGATAATTTCGTCGTTCTGAGGAATTTCGCACTATGAGACGAAAGTCATCTACGCGACGTTACGCCTCGTCTCATTTTTGCGTATCACTTATCGCTTTGTAGCAGGCAGTTGGCTCTTGAATAAGCATTCGTTTGAATCGTTAAATTCGACCGTACTATCGAACGTATCATAAGGCAATACTTTGTACGACGCTTCACGTAAAGAATAATGAAATAAATAGACTGCATATCACGTGAAAACGAATGCGATACATTCGTAATTGTCCGAATACTTGACAGGTATATGTAAATTATGAAAAGTGAAAAAAAAAACTATATTCAGCTGTGCGTGATCGAGCTTGACGCATTGATAAGCCTCTTTTTATCTTTCTTTCTTTGTCGTCTCGAATAACTAATTGTTCTCCCGGTTCCTCCCTCGTTTAAATGCCCTCATGAATAGCGATACCATAATCTTGAACATTTTTCTGTCTATTACCTATTCTCGGTGTCGAGATTATTTTCGGAATTGTCTCCTCGTCGTAGCCAATTTTCTATTTATCTTTTTCTTTTCTGTATTATTTTCACTGGATCACTCGACGGAAGAAAGCGTTCATTCCTTGCGCTTTTTTGTACACGATCTAGAGCTCTGACGGAATTTGCAACGATCGGACTCGGTCCGCGTGAAATAAAATCGCTACCCGGAGAAAATTGTCCAATCTTCGGTTTGGATTGACCCTTAGGCTGTTATCGTCGTGCAACGTCAATCAGTCTCGCTGTCCGAATAATACTCGATGGGATTTGGGTCTCGAACCTTTCTCGAATATCTCAAACCAATCAGATCCGCCATTTCTTCTATATTCGAAAGAACCTGAAAAAAAATTCAATGAGAATATATGAAGTTTTGGAATTTGCAGAGCTTTGTTTCTCACTCGAGATAAAATTTTACGTACGTAGTCCAATTGTTCCTTAGTGTGCGCTGCTGACAGGCAAAAACGTATTCTGCCGGCCATCAGAGGAGTCGCTGGAAAAGCGACTCCGACTGTGGCTATATTTCGCGCCGTCAGTGTCCGAATCACGAACCTTCAAGAATAATGAAAATAGTAAAAAAAAAAAAATTAATACAATTTTGAAATGAAAAGAAAGCAGAATTGTTACCCTATTTTCGAGAACAAGTACGTTAGCATAGGCACAACCGGAGAATCTTCATGGCCGTAAATAATAACACCTATTTGATGAAGTCTGCGTCTAAAATAACGAGTGTTCCTCGCCAACTGTTTCGTTCTATTTTTGCCATCGTCCGTACCGTCTTCTCCCATGATTATCCTCATCGAAGTTATGATTTGTTGGGCTATCGGCGGGGAC
Organism: Cremastinae sp. A BG-2022a; assembly: GCA_030522545.1. Lineage (NCBI taxonomy): Eukaryota > Metazoa > Arthropoda > Insecta > Hymenoptera > Ichneumonidae > Cremastinae sp. A BG-2022a. Next base: position 14,602 of record JAPYYW010003010.1, read on the forward strand.
ATCGCGATCGCGTACGTGTGCGCATGACTATGAATTCTTAAATGATTTATCAGAGCCTAGAAACAATTAAAAAATATAAAAACTTCCGAATTTTATGTATTAACATATATTTATTTATTTATTTGTGCATTTTTCGAGAAATATTCGTAAATTTTTACCCGCGATCCAGCGATGTAACCTCCAGCTGACCCGAAACTTTTTGTAAACGTGCCCATTAAAATATCAACTTCTCGTGGATCGATTCCGTAGTAGTCGCAAACTCCTCTCCCATTTTTACCCATCGCACCAGTACTGTGAGCTTCGTCCAGGTAAAGATAAGCCTGAAAAACGTTTTTAAATAGAATATTTCTTATCTAAAATCTCCGAAAATGAGACATCAAACAATCTCGTAGAATTCCAACCTTGTATTTTTTCTTCAAAGCTATTATTTCTGGTAAATGAACGATAGAGCCTTCCATCGAATAAATTCCTTCCACGATTATGAAAATTTTTTTCCACGGTTTTCCGTCGTTCGGCTGACCATTGACGACCGCTTCGCGTAATTTTTTTTCCAAATTTTTCATGTCTGTATAAAAACGAGAATAAAAGTATTAAAGATTTTGAAGTTAATTCGCTGCGTGGTTATTCACTGTAATTAAATAAAAACTAACTATTGTGCTCGAAGACTTTTACAGTGGCGCCGGAGAGTCTGAGCCCGAGAATGAGAGAGGCATGATTTTTTTCGTCGCTGAGAACGAGACATCCGGAAGAGAGCAAGGACGGCAAATTCAGAGCGTTCGTCGCAAAGCCCATTCCGAAAACGATGGCATCTTCGACCCGCAAGAATCTCGCCGTTAATTTTTCGAGCTCGTCGTGGATGGGCATACTACCTGAAATTTTCATTTCGCCAGTTGAAAAATGAGAACCGAGTCTTCGTAATCTTGGCAACAAATTGTCTCAAATTCCATGCGTTATGGAGAAAAAAAATGGTAATAAATGAATATTGACCCAATTCGACGCGTGGACTGCAACTCGAGCAGCCTAATTTTTTCAAGGTCTCGATACTCTGCTCGGCGCATTGTCCCGTGGCTTCGGCAAAGCCCAAATAATTATAGGAACCCAAATTTATACAGGGAGTTTCCGTCCCTGTAAATCTGATCGAAATAACATTTGAGAGGTGGTTAAATTTTTGTACTTAAAAAAAAAAGTTTCTTTAAAGAATTTTTCAAATTGAAACGAATTCTGTCATTTCTCTCTCTCTCTAAAATTTTCTTTTTTTTTTCATTTGAGGTTTTAGCTTGACATACGTAAACTATGATCGATAATACCTACTCAAAAGTCCATCCGTAGTCTCGGGATATTCTGTCTTTGAGCGTGACCATGGCGCCTGGCACGGAGCATATTGGACGATTCCAACAGTCTCTTACCCGCCGATACACGTACCGCAAATAAAACTCCTCGAAGCTGTTGTAAAGAGCCGCGTATCCCTATTTTCCGAAGAGAAAAAAAAACTGTATTACATTCACGTACGCAGATACGAATAAAAAGAATATTTTCTATTTTTAAATATTTTTTTTTGTCGAATTAGCATAAATATGATTAATGAACGTTGAAAAAGTATGTATATACTTGTCTATTTTTTTCCCTGGCGACTTTCGGAGTGAAGAACAATTGGTTGATAAATCCGAGGAACATTAGTATGTAAAAACCGAGATGCGTCAGAGCGGCTGTGACGAAGGTCGGAGGCTCGAACGATTCTTTCGACTTCGGGCCAGGATTCTCGTACTTCCGTCGTTTCGATTTTTTCATCTGCAAAGAAATTTGGATTATATTTTTCTTGTTTTGTATCAATACTTTGCAAAAATCCATTTATTTTCATAAACGTGTGGCATTGGAAAAACTTTGAAAACCCGTACAAAAAATTACTGTTTTTTTTTTCATACAAAACATAATGATTCTGATAATTTTATAATAAAAATTACTGTATTATGTACGAAAAATTCTCAAACTTCTCCAAACTGTTATTGCAGTATTGAAAAACATAGTACTTTAGCGTATCAAATTTTCTCCATATTCGCGACGATTGTGGCCGTTAAAGTTACAGTTTCTACGAGACGGCTATAAATTAACTCGGATTTGACCCATATTGAGCTTTTAAATCGTCCAATAAGACAATCTAGCTCGCGGCTTTGCCTAACAATATATTTTTATTGTTTTTACAAAGTTACATTATTTTGTCTTAAAAATATACAAAATAAAGTTACTTTTTTCATAAACATAATACATTTATTGTAAAAATGATTTATTTTAGGTTTTGTACGTTTTTTACAGGTGCAGTTTCGAAAAAAGGCGTGAAAAACTCATTTTTAAAAATAAACATCCAAAATAGAGTTACTTTTTTCATGAACATAATAAATTTGATGTAAAATTGCTTTATTTTATGTTTCGTACGTTTTTTACAGGTGCAATACACATAAAAAAGCAGAGTTACTCTTTTCATGAACATAATAAATTTATTGTAAAAATGAGTTGTTTTAGGGAAAGCACGTATTTTTGATGTGCAGTTTCGAAAAAAAACTCATTTTTTAAAATAAACATCCAAAATAGAGTTACTTTTTTCATGAACATAATAAATTTGATGTAAAATTGCTTTATTTTATGTTTCGTACGTTTTTTACAGGTGCAA
>JAPYYW010003011.1:0-17041 GCA_030522545.1 Cremastinae sp. A BG-2022a
TTTTCCAAGATTTTTCAGAAAATTTCCTATACATGTCGTTTGCACAAGCTTTATAGAGACAGCATGGTAATTTTTCTCGGACTTTTTCTCTTCGTGTATTCTTCGATGAAAAGTATTCTATCCTTTTTTTTCTTTTTTTTTTCATTAGAACTGATATTGTGAAGATATGTATTCAGGTACATTCAGCCAATTCGTACACGTTCTGTAGCGATGCAACGCAAATTGCTTCTGACTGCATGTAGATTAAAGTCGTTGGTCTGTAAAAAAGCGTTGATAGTTCGTTAAAATTTTGCATAAACTTTCTTTAACGTCATATGCATATGTGTACCAAATTTTAGAAGGTGTCACTGTACGGAAGTTGACATATTTCATGATAAATATCACATTTTTTTGTACACTCTCCATAAGAGCGCGTGTTTGAACTACAATTTTCGATAATAAATATCTCGTATTCCAGACGCTGAAGTCTCCTAAAATTTTGCAGGGAGTTTTATATAACATAGAAGAAACTTTGTTCAATAAAAAAAATTTATCGTAAAAAATTTGTTAATTATACCCCAAGTAAATGTTGTTTTTTAATAAATTCGCAATAAGTTTTCGACTATCACAGACCAACCACCTTAAGGTAAACGTCTCATAATAGATGGGCGTATGTCCCAATAGACAATTTTGGGTTTGGGTTGGACAATTTTTCTTATATTATTTTTCATATTTGAATAATTTTTTTTTTCAGTAACATCGTATATGAATTATTTTTCATATTCAAAGAGGTTTATTTTTTACAACGTTCATTTATTGAAACAAACTCGTTCAATCCTAGAGATAGGGTCGATTTTCTGTCTATTTTGAGACATTCTTCATATTCAAACGCTGAAGTTATTTATTTACTAGATACATTGTTTAAAATTAACACATAAAATAAGTTTTGGATCGCGAGAATATCAGACAATAGTTTAGGTGTGAATTTGAAGCAGATTTTTTTATTTGAATATTTTATAAATAAAGATAAAATTTACCTTATACATATATTGGTCCAAAACAATGACTAATTTTTTTTTCTCGGGGATGCATGGGGGTTTTTTTGAAGGTGGAGTTGTAATTTTTGTTCTCTTATTTAAATAGCATTGGAAACATTTTTTTGTTTGCAATTTTGTAGCTCAGTAATGAAGTAACGTACAAAATGCCCATACATATTTTTGTAGAAAATTTGATGCTCTATACAAATAAGGTCTCGCTCAATTTAGCTGTAAATCACGAAGAAAGTTATTTTTTCAATTCACTATTTTCATTTGATCAAATGCAATTAAATATTAATATTAATAATATTATTCAATATATCATTTATATATGCTATTTTGATACTACTTTCAAATAATATATATCAAACATGTATTTTCCTGTATAAATTATATTCTTCAGTATATATGTAATAGTCTTTGTATCCTGGCATAACAAAAATGTCTATTATCACCTGATAATTCGACACTGCAATATATTGCATAAAAAAACGTCATAGAATTTTTCACTATACAAAATTTTATTGAGAGTCTATAAATCGATGAATGATCCTAAAATAAACATAGAATTCTCTGGGACAGTGCGTATATAGGTGCGAATAAATTAGTCTTGTTAAACGCAATTCCAACGAAGCTCCCGATACTTTTTTCTACTCTCTCGACACGTCGTTTGGCAAGAACTCCATCTAATCCACTTTCCTTTGCGCTATCTACCATCTCGTGAAATATTCATTTTTTAAACATTCTCTTTCCAATTACCTGTCGCAGCTGTCCCTACTTTTTCACTCCGGTATCACGTTGCTATTATCTTTGAAATTTTTTCCACTGAACTCTTCAGTGGAAAGCGTTTTCCGATGTCGTAAAGTTGTTTTTTTAACATCGTTATTTTTTCTCCTAAAAGCCTTCATTTTTTTTGTTCTCGGAGTATCTTATTTAATACGAAGTGAAGTTTTTTGCGCGAAGAATATGAGTAGAATTTAAAAAGCAGAAAAAAATATATATTGACATCGTTTTGTTCTTTTTTCTCCTGGGCACATTTTTTTCTTGCATATGGAGCATGTGTGCACAGAGATAATTTATTACGAGAGACAAACTGTTCTTTATAATGTTGCCATAACAGTTCGAAAATTTTACAATTATTCTCATGTACGTATATATAGCAATTATAAAAATTACTATATTTTTTATTAAATTAAAAAAATATATATATCCAAATTTTTACCACAGTATTAAAAAATATAGCAATCTTTGGTTTAAAATTCTGTCCATTTAAGAATCAGTTTGCTTTTTTTTTTACGAAAAATGTGAGTAGAATTTGAACTGTGCGCTCAGCATACTTTTGAGAACAATACTGGGAAAAATGAGTACACGACGTCATGCAAATTTTTCTTCGGAGAGTGTTAAATTTTATGATAACGTGTTTGAAATAATAATAGAGAGGACAAGCGTCATCGTCGTAACTCAATTCGACAAGTAAATTTAGCGAGTGATTGCGGCGAGCGCGACCGCTTCGTGCGTAACAGTGCATTCGGCAATTTCGACTCTCGAGCTCTAGTTTACTTCGCTTCAAATTTTTCTCGTCCCATTACTCTCATTGATTTTACTTTCTTTTATTTTTTTTAATTTGCTAACGTTGCTCACAAATTTTGCTCGCTCTTGCACTTTTTTTTCCCTGCCACGTCCTGCGATTTTCCAACTAATTTCTGACTTGATGGTACATATAATAAAAAATCTGGAAACGACTTCGTCGACGTTGCTATACGACTGCATCGTAAGGTATACGAGAGAGCACTCGGATTGCGAGGTAAATTTCTCTCTCGCCAGAGATTTCCGAATGGCTCGTTGCTCCCTATAAAATTCAGCATCAGTTTACTAAATTTTTACCTCCAGAGAGCTATTATATGGCGCTTTCTGAACTATTTTCACTCACAGAGCTCGCTTCAGCTTGGACAACTCGACGTTTCCCTTTAGTACATTTTTTTCTCTTTTATTCTCTTTGTTTTTACTTTTACGCTCTTTTAGCAAAATTTACGTTTTTTTTTGTTCAATATTATTCCACTCCATTGTAATAAAAATCAACAACAACCATGGTAAATCAAACAATTTTCTTCGAGCTCTTTTTTATGATATATGGAATTCATTCAAGGTGATTGTGTTAATGGTTATTAAATAAAATTCAATTAAAAATAATATGTTGTATACAGTTAATGAAGTGGTAAAATAAAAAAAATTAAGTAAACATAAAAAAGGTATTCTACTATTTGAATAAGAGATAGAATTTTAACATGCATTTTCAAGCTTTGAAATCACATTTTAAATTTTCAGCATATTTTCAAAGACAACTATCCAACTTTCAACGAAATATTTATCTTTTAGTGTCTTGCTAACTACATTTTTTTACATACCAATTTTTTGTTGAGAATTATTGATAATATTTAAGAATCTATAACATGAAGTATTAAATAAACAATAATCAGGGTACAATTTTTCATACTTTTTTTCATTCAAGTAATTCATGTATTCAAGCGTTTCTATCATGAAGAAAATAAATTTGTTGGCGTATTAGGGAATGGTGTTTTAATTTGGTAAATGGATGAAATTTATATTCGAGTTTTACTCTAATGAGAAAAACCACGGATAATTATTGTCTGCTTGGTTGAAAAAGGATCATAAATGTGTTGGATACGTTTATGTTCCTTTCCCAAATAAAACGCGTTATTATGTTGGCCGTTTATTCTTCATTATTCGGGAGCAATATAAATCGGGTCTCCAAGAGCTCGGAGGCTCACAAAGCTCGTTAAGGCTTGCTAGGACGAGACACCGTGCGGCTAAGCCGCTGCTCAGCTGACTCCCGTTTAGCCCTCGTCGGTCTCTTTACGAGCCAAACTAAATAAACCCTCTATATACTGACTCGTAAAAAAATCTCTGTTGTATCTACACAATTTTTATCTAATTATAATTCGTGCTATAAAACTCGAATATATATGTTTTAAACCCTTTTTTATCTAAACAAAATAAGATTTTTTAATGACAAATCAACGCAACGTACGGAATTATCACGATTTTTCTCATTTTCTGCATAATGCAATTATAAACTCGACAGATCTTTTTTTCGCTAGAAAATACAGCCGTCGCTGACTAATTAATTTCATTTTTAATTAGCTCAAGTCAAAAAGACGGCGATTCGTTTAATCCTGATGGAAATGAGCTCAACAACGTCGCTCCTTTATAAATATTTCTCTTTGGCAGCCCACGATGCGACGTTCTTTAACGTTGTTTTCATCGTAAATTGGAAGTATTTGCGACAATGGGATGACGAGAAAATTTAGCAAAGTTACGTAAGATGCTATACAAAAGAGCTCGAGACTCGTTTTTTTCCCTTTTCATACGTATAAACGCTGGGAAGTTTCTAGGAGCGACAAGTGGCGTGGGCGATCTCGTCGCACTTAACTCTCTGTTTCTCTTGCAATTTGCTCTTAACGTCTCCGGCTTCGTTCATCCGCAGCGCAGTTTTCTCTCCTTTTGATCTTGCGCCGAACTTAAAAACCTCTTTTTTATCTCGTAATGCAGAAGGTTTTTTAATGTTTTATTTTTGTTCAACATATATCCCAGACTCGCGTTTGGCTTTTCTTCGAATTCGAAGAGATATTTTTCCTTGAATCATTGATTTTTCGTTACCCTTGCTCAGAAAGCTCAATTTTCGAGCACTGGACGGCGTCCGTGAGGTTATCGATTTTTAGAGATCCTATACTTTTTCGTTTACTTTTTGGCATAGGCTGGAACTCATGAGAGTTTAAAGAAAAGAAAAACAATTTTTGATAGAGCTCTCTTAATCACGAAAATTATCATTTTTCACCTTTTTTCGCGACAGCTAGAACGCCTCAGTTGCTCTGACATTTTTTCTCGTTTTTTTATACACTGCTAGATCGAACTTTTTTACTTCAAATTGACAAGGTTTTCTTGTGTTTATCATTTTATACTGTTACATTTTTTTATTTAAAAATGTTTTATGTATGCTTTGATTTGTGAATTTTAATTTTGCTCGACTCGTCATAAATGGTAATTAGAAAACACCTTGTTACTTTAGAGCGAAAAAGTCGAAAACAGAAGGAAAAAAATTGGACACAATTTAATTGTAGCCGAAGTTAACAATATATTGTTAATAATAACAATGGCTAACAATATTGTTCTTGCAATGTTGTCAAAGTGTCTAAACATCAAAAAATATATCTTGGGGAGGGGGGGCTGCAGTTTTGATAAGGAATATTATATAAAAGAAAATGCAGTATATTTGACTAACATACTAACTTTCGCGGCAAAATCTAAAAAACGTTAATTTTCACCATATCGAAACGTGTTTGTTTTCGTAGAGAAAGCTGAAACATGCTAAAATTTTCGCGGTGAACATCGAAATGTGCAACTTTTCGTGGTGAATGCCGAAAAATGCTAGTTTTCGCGGTCAATATCGAAATGTGCATCTTTTCGTGGTAAATGATGAAAAATGTTAGTTTTCGCTGTGAATATCGCAACGTGCTAGTATTCGCAAGAAATTTCAAACATACTACTTTATCGTATAATCAGCATCGATATAAAATTTTATGTATGTGCGTTATTTATTGTAAAATTGCGCAAAACGATACGAATAGCTATGAAACTTTTGAATATCAATTAAACATCTTTAATTTACTTCGTAAACTCGCGCGCGTCACAATAAATTGCAATATCGTATAATTATCAATAAATCGTGACTTTTCGGTCAAGTGATCCAAACGTCTATTTCTTGTTCCACGAGAACGATAAGATCCATACGTTGATCGAGACGAATTCGGACGTTCGCAGCTCCGTCATTGTCCATTTTTTGAGCCTCATTCCTCATCCTCAGAGTAAAAACATTGTAGAAAAAGCAGTCTCGCGATAAAAATGCAAACTTGGAATTTGAACAGTTCACCGGGGGACAGCTTTCCTGGAATCCGTCAGCGCTCGGAGGAAAATCGACAATTAATTCGACAATCATCTCTGTGATTAACGTACGTGATCCTGAGGTCGGGATACGTTGAGAGGCGAGGTTTGATTCAAAGCGATCCGTTGATCGAGGAAAAGTCGAGTAGCAGCAGCAGCAGCAGGTAACCCGAGGAAGGAGAGAGCTAAACGCCTGGTGACGTTTAATCGCGGGATCCTATCGAGAAATCGGACTAGAGTTTATACTGCTGTATCGGGTTTCGATACGAGGTGAAACCTCGGAAAACTCGAAGAAAATAAGCGCTGGATGTGTTTCTCCTCGACGTCGATCGCTGCGGATAAAACGTCTCTGACGACGTTAAACGCGCGAGTGTTCGTTTTTTTTTCTGTCCCGGCCAATCAGCCGGAAGCCTTAGTGTTAATTGGCCACGATGTCACGTGATTCAGCGATAAGTTATTTTCAGAGCGAAGCTCGTAGCTCGATCGTTTTTATGAAAGAATTACATTCTACGATTTATTTCGTCACGCCCGTCGCGATAAGTACTTCCGCGTGTGTGCGTGGCTAGACGCGCGTTAAAACGAAACAAAAAAAAAAGGAGGAAAAACTCAAGCGAGGCCGCGATTCGAGTGAAAAACATGCGAGCCGATAAAACTTTTCATCTCGTCGCGGATGATCGATGCTCCGGGAAAAATAAGAAGTGGATACGCGCTCGGCTCGTAAAACCGAGTCGTGAAGCCAAAATGTGATGATGAGGTTGCACAGACTCGGATAAATGTAGATAATAAAAGAATATTACGCGCGCGTAGTATATACGCTGGATGTTTGGTAAGGAGCTCGGGATAGGCGCTTGGAAACTCATCAAATGTTTTTACGAGCGTTGAAAGCTGCTAACTTGGCTGTATCGCGTCCGATATCGCGCGATTCAAGATCGCCCTTTTGTTCACGGGGAGTGCGGAATTATTATGAAACGAGTTTGCCGCACGTACTTGTCGCGATACTCCGGCCCGTTTAACCTGCGAAGAGTTTCCGCGAGCTCGACGATAACCGAAGAAGAGATTGATAATGTTCGTCGCTTCGGAACTGTGGGATGATCCGGGCGCGATAACGACTAGGAAGGAATAAGAGGGGCCATAGAGAAAGTCTCGATTAAAGCTCTCGATTGACTATAGACACGTCGAGGGAAGAAGATGTTCCTTGTCTCGTCCACGTCCTCGATCATAATTGAAAAAGCAGAGAGCTCCTTTGACAGGAGCCAGGGTGCAGCCTTCCAAATGAAAGTATAAGAAATAATTAGACTTCCGCTTTAAAGAGTCAAGGACGGGGGCAGACTTCAAAGGGAATAAAGCTGCAAAGACGTCGTCGGGTCACTATCAACGTCGGTTAAGAATAGCTCCGGGAAAGACCAGTTGGAAAAGGGAGAGAGCTCCGCGAGTAGCCTCGCAGATAGCCGGAGGTCGTTGGAGTTTGAAAAATAAAAGCGGTCATTGTGTGTGTGTGTGTGCTTAATAAGAGATAGCAAAAAAAAAGATAGAGAGAGAGAGAGGAGGATAAAAGTCTTCGTAGATAGTAATTTGTTCGGGAAAAATCTGGTTTTTGGTGAAGGGTGCGTGTAGGGGGAAAAGGCGTGAAAAAGAGCCGGGCGATCGTGACGTCCCTGAATGTTTTGACGTTGCGTGACGCGCTCGGGTGTCGAAGTGGGGGGCGCGTGGTCTTGCTGCCTGCCGTGCGCCGGCGGCGGCGGGGGTGGGGGTGGCGCGGCTGTCTCGGGAGCCACCCCTGATGCGAAGCGATCCGTGTCAGGACAACGGCACCACCACCACCACCATCATCATCATCACCATCATCATCAGCAACAGCAAGACACAGACTCATTTGTTGCCAGTGCCGAGGAACGCGCCCCTCTCGGTGTTCTCGACGAGGATCTTGACGACCTTGACGACGAGGACGACGAGCCCAAGAAGGAGGAGGAATCCGGACGGGAAGGCAGCGCCCAGCACAGGCTCAGCCCCCGTCTTCACGACATCGAGGAGGAGGACGATGAAGAAGTTCGCAACACGAAGGAGCGGTGAGTATCAATCAATTCTCATCGCTGCATTATTTCGTTCCAGTTCAACGAACATCTCCCTCCTTTCATTCAACCAAATCCAACTCGTATAACAACCAAATACATGTCACTCATTCCGTATCCACTTAGCTTGCTGAAAAATAATAAGAGATACATTTCTTTTTTCTTCAAAGTCTCAATGTTAAGAATTTTATACGATGCTTCATCATCGTGTACCAAAAGCATCACAATGATTCCCCAGTCTGTCCTCCATCAAAGGATTTTAATCTTCTCTCATTCCATGACAGATATCTGTCCTTTTAAATAGTTATTTATGGTTTCATGTAGTTGTACAGATATTACCAAATATTCGTGTTACATTTTTAGACATGCGATGTCTACTTTTAATTTGAACTCTATATCTCAATATTATATCTTTAAGAAAAAGTTAACTGATGTTTCAATGAAAAAAGTCGATTTCCAAAAATCATTGTCATATGACACTCTTATTGTTCTTTCATTTAATTCATTCAGATTTTACTTGAATTCATTTTAATCAAAATGAAAATTTTATCAAATAGAATACTTCTTAACAGTGGTTGGCTGTCAAAGAATTACTATCTATTCATTGCAATACTGTGTCAATAAGACACCGGTACTGTACCACATAATAATGCATCATTTAAAAAGCGTATACCATTTGTTCGACGGACAAAGTAAATCCCTAAAAATTGCACAAGAATTACAGCTTTCCGTTCGTGGACTTATATTTTTTTCAATTTCCCGAGACAATCTTTTTTAATAAAAATACCTCTTGAGAATTGTCCATTGTCAAAAAATATTAACTTTCCTTTCTTAGATCTTCATTATTGATTTGTAACCTCGATGAGAAAGTTCGCTATTTGTTCGTTGAACAAAAGGAATCCCTGAAAATTGTATTGGATTCATTCGCATTGATGTTGACTCGGGGAAGAGAAATCAGTGTTAAAAATTTTTCAAATGAATCGAGGACAATAATTCAGCTTTTGCTAGAAAGAGGATTCGAAGAAAAATTCATCGGATATGGGAGCTGAGATCCAACTCTCTCTCGTATCCTGCTTATTCGGGATTCATGTGTACATTCGCTTCCGAGCTGAATAAACAGGTCTCTCTCGCGCTCGTGGAAGTCAAGATCGTCGAGCTCTACGTATAATCCCCAAGAGAAAGCAAAAAAGCAAGATTACACTCTTAACTTGCGATCTTCTCTGTTCTCTGTGCAATGTGCCTGGTCCGGACGAGGAGACAGTCGGGGGGACTTCCAATCCATCCAACGGATATTGTCAACCCTTCCGCAATCTTGTACATGCCTCTCGGATCTCTCTTGCTTGCTTGCCTATGTACGTACACACTTGGTACATATACCACGTGGGTTATTGCGTATTCGTACAGATCACTCGATCATGTTTAACTTCCACAAACGATCATCTAAAAATGGTTCATCATTATTTAGCTTTTTCATTTTGAATCTTTGTGAATTATGCAATTTTTCAATTGACAGAATACTTTTTTACTCTTGGATTGATTGATTGATTGTTGAACTGATATTAATTGGATTGAATTTAATTGAATCGATGACCAGAATAAGTACAAGACATTCTTTTATTTATTACCGATTTCATACAATCAATCGGCGTATATGACGTTATGACAGAAAGTATTAATGTCATTATTGATTGGACTGATGAGATTATTACTTTTAATTCAACTACGGATGTGGTCAAGTCAAAGTTATTGCTCTTGGACAAATGATATTTTTTTTGTACAAACATTGACGTTATTGAACCAATCAATTTTATTCATATAGTGTGTTCCAAACTGTTGAGAGAAACATGGGGGAGTCGGCTTATTCTCTTTAGTTCAACTGAATAAGGAATGGTCTCTTGCCATATCCGGTCAAATTGACGTTGAAATAATGATGAGGGTAGAAGGGTTTATCCCCTTGTCTTTCACGAATCCTCCAAGAATTCTCGAAGCGGAAGCTGCAGAAATCCAATCAAGCGCGGTGTCCGTTGCTAGTCTACGAACAACGCAGATAGAAAATACTGAAATAGGTTATAGTTATCGAAGCCCCCAACAGATTCGTGTGATTTGGATTGGATTGAAAACAGAGATTGGTACGGAATTGAGTTTTTTTTTGCGTGGAAATTCAATCGAAGAGGAACACATGCGCATTAGGGGCAGCATTTTTTTTTTTAGTTTTTCTTCATTTATTTAGACTATTGACGTGAAATGGATACAATGAATGTTTTCTCATTGATTTGATGAAACTTCCGGTTTCAGAACTAAATACGAACTACTGGTCACTCAATGTCTAACGATGTATTCGTCGTGTACATATACGAGTCCTGATTAATCCGGTTGTTTGACGGTTGATTAGATTCACGATGAAAGTTTACACTTCGTCGCGAGCCCAGGCGGGGCTTTCATCGAGCATACGTTGAAAACACACCGTCAGTCAATTGCCGAGTTCACGATAAATATGAAACTTGACTCGATTTCAAAACTATATTGAATAAAAACCGAAGCCAGGACTGCAGGTCATCCATATACGTTTTGCAGCCTATAGAACGACGAATTTCCAAGTAATCGCTCGAGTGACGTTTCTCCATCTAATACAAGTAATTAGGATGGTAATCGGTCGATTCTCGAGAGACAATATTCTATAAAATAACCGAGAAGGAGATTGCTCAATTTTCGTAGGCTTCGAAATCGAAACTATCGAAATTCATGGTACGAGCCTAGTAACTCGGCCTCTTGCCATCTCTATTCGCCGTCTAGGTCGAGGAGGAAATGGATTAGCCCCGACAACATATTAACTAATTTATCCTTGATTGCGAAGTCTACGTTTCGAGTCGCTCCGGTATCGACCGGATGACGATGACGAGGAGGCTCGCGGGCGGCGGCGTCTATCCTTGTCGATCATGCGACAAATGCCGGTCAGCGGTAAGCGCGAGGTAGCCAGCAATGGCCCATCGTGACGAGTACACCTCCCGATCGAGCCTTACCCATGGACGACATTGTATTTACGTAGCGTGCAAAGCGCCAGGCCAATTTACCCCTCGTCGTCTCTCTTATTTTCCGAACTACGCTCCTGTCTTCTCTTCAATTTTTCAATCGCGGTATTAATACGATCGGAGCTCACCCGTCACGAGGCCATTCTGCCAACTTCGACGATCGGATGACACACGGCTTCCAAATGAATAGCGGCTTAATTGTGATACCGAGTATCGTTATCGAACTAATAACGAACTACTCCGAGGACGATCTATCGTTTCGATTATTCTCTCTTGTCTCGTTTCTTTCACTGTCATTACACTTCTCTGCTTCAAAACGTCGTGTAATGATGTATTTGAGGACGTATTCTGCTCCTTGGAAATACTACGCTTTAAAATGCCTGGAAAATCGTTATCTTATTGTATACGGAATATTGATTAATTTTATTGAAAATTCTATTTTTATCTGTAATTTTTAGCCTTTTGTCACACTTGTTCGTTTTTATCGTTAACACGACATACACTATTTTTTATCATTCTGAAACTTGTACATCTTATATTTTTTCTTGTGTTTCTTGTTTATAGTAAAAATTAGGGGTGTGCGAATAATTCGAACTTTCGAATATTAATATTCGATTCGAAACTCGAATATTCGAATTTTCGAAAAACTTCGAATAATTTGGAATAATTTAAAAAATTCCGAATAATTCGAAAAAAAATTCAAATAATTCGAAAATTAGCGAATTATTCGAATTATTTGTGAATTATTAAGGCCGTATTCGGTTTTTGGCTATCTTTACTGAAAACCGTTGGCACCCTGTGTTAAAAGATAGGAAATTCAGTACTGAGAGTACTGTCAGTCAATTTCCCAACACGGTCTAAATTGTTCGTGAATTTTTTACTGTTTTGAATTCAGGGTTAGTTAAATCTGGTATTGAAATATAAAATTTACAAATAATATACATTTTATTTAAATCATAAAATAAAATTACCAAAACAGAATCAGTATAGTTTTTTTTTAAATTAGAATGAAACATGAATAATAAATTAATGTGCGAAAGTAAAATATCAATTTATTATTTTATTAATTTTATTATTGATTATTTTAATCATCAATAGATAAAAAGTTATAAAAAGATTTATGAAAATGTGCCAGTGTATCATTTGAAAAAAATTTTTTTAATGGTGAACTTAACCAACCCTGAATACAAAATAGTAAAAAATTCACGAATAATTTAATAATTCACGAGTAATTCGAATAATTCGCTAGTTTTCGAATTATTTGCATTTTTTTCGAATTATTCGAATTTTTTTCTAATTGTTCGAAAATTTCGAATTATTCGAAAATTCAGAATTATTCGATTCGATTCAAACGATATTCGCACACCCTTAGTAAAAATTATTCATGTGGTAATGTAATTACACTTCACCGTTTCAAAACTTCGTTATTATGTTTTTATTTATTTTTTATACAATATTTCGATTAATTTGATTGAAAATTCCATTTTAATCTGAATTTTAAGCTTCTATTACACTTGTTCATTGTTATCGTTGATGCACACAATTTTTGATAATTCTGAAACTTATAAATCTCATATTTTTTCTTGTGGTTCAAGTTGTATCGTAAAAAATGTTCACTTGTGGTCAATATTTGTTTACGTTGTTCTTTTTATCTCACGAAAAACTCAAGTAATTTTTTGGCTTTTACAAAGTTCCAAATGTTTTAAATAAATCTAACCTCGAATCGTGGTCCCCCAGGCCAGGAACGAAAATTTTCAGACACAGAATTCAATAAAGACACGAATCGAAATAAATCAGAGAATATAAGCCGAGAAAATATATATTATCTGAAAAATGCTCGAGCTCTCGGAGAAAATCCAATGTTTGCCCGGACAGAAAACTAATGTAGAGTTTATTGCTTTTCCGACTACAAATTAAATTAATGTTTTTTTTGGAGATAATGAAGCAGACATTATATTACTAGAGCTCGGTGATATTCTCGATAATGTATAACGGCTGAGAGCGGAATATTTATTTTTATTCTCGAGATAAATCGTACTCGAGCGTAATTGCAATTAAGGCGTTATAGGATTTAAACAGTATAATCTGACGGTAACTGCGAGGGATACGCGCCTCTGCTAACTCACAAGTTGCAAAAGTCTCTCGCATTCGTCTGACGCGTCAACTTGGGCGTTGAATGCGAAAGCAATTTCGTTCCTAGGACTAAGAAGATTACGTATGTATGCAAATGGCATCTCGCTCCTTGCACTGTTATATTCTCCTAGTCGGTAAAAAGGTTGCTCCCGTATACGACAGGAAAGTCTTGAAATTTTGGAGCTTCGGTCGTTTCGTAATTCGCACCTTCAAACTACTAAACATGCGCATTCGTTCTTCATAAATTAGAAAATGCAATTGCCCAATTTCATTTACAACTTCTGTATTGAAACTGCATTCAAAAGTTTATATGCTTTGATTATATTTGAAAACAATCACTTAAATGTTATTCAATTGTTTTATTTATTATTAACATGTCGTTCGTTGATTGAATACCTTTTTTTTATTTTGTATTGTTTCTTATCGTTATGTTTAGGAGTTTTCTAAATGTTCATCTTTATGGTAGTCCTATTGTTTTAAACAATTCGTCAAATTTATTTTAAAAAATTAGAGGCTTTAGTATTTATAAATGATAAGATTCCTGCAAAATTTCAGGATAGGTTATCGACTTAATTACCGAGAAATTAATTATTTGAAATCGCTCATTTTCGTGATCAAAGCATAACGATAATACGACAATTCTTACTTTCGCTCACTTCAACATCGAATCTATTTATAGTGAATCGTAAGATTTTTACGAAAAACGGAACTTAAATAAAATATATTCCTTCGAATATTATTATTTTGAAGAAAAGTGGGATTATCGACCTATTTTTTAAGAAAATCGTTGTTAAACATAAGCATATTTGTTCGAATATATAATGGATATCTTGATATTTCATCATATTGAAACTATCGCGTACAACCTTCGAATTCAAACCTGCTCACAATTTGCACTCATATTTTCTGTACATCTTCAAGTTTTCTTTATCTATTTTGTTCGATGCGTGTGCACATCTTTCTATCTTGGTTTTCTCAAAAAAGTTTTCTGCAAATTCCTTTTTTTTTACTTGGAAAGCAACGTATACTTTTTCGATTATGTGACATTTTGAAATTTTGTGGTTAGTAACCTTGAGTACTACTAGAACAGTTGATAAATAGTTTTTGATGTTGCAATTACTTATAAATAAAAATTTCAATTTTGTTAACAATTCATACATTTCCTTGTTCCTTTCTATTTTTAATAAAAATCTCTACTTTTTCATAAATTACGTTAATTAGTTGCAAATAATTTTTGACTAGACTGCAGCGATACGACTACCTTAAGGATACATTTAAAAGATAACAATTAAGATGGATTTATAACCAAACTAACTGTTTTTTACATGAAAACATCTCCGCTGCTTTCGTTTAAAATTCTCTCCATATGCAGCTAAATGTGTAATTCATTTGTTTTGAAATGAATGAAAAATAATTATGTAAAATTTGAAATTGATACATATCAAATGGTATTACGGTTATCAGATTCTGGATTTATGGTTTTGATAAATTTGAAATACACATTTAAAAAGATTTAACTAAATTCTTTCATTTTAAATTGTTGAACAATGCTAATTATTATTATAATAAAAATGTGCTTAAAAAATCGGAAAAAATTATGAAAAAAATATAAAGTCAAATTTCCTTAATTTTTCATGAAAAACAATAACGTTCGTCAGAGTTAATATTTCCAATTCATCCATAATTTTACCAAAAAAATTTTGGAATAATCTCATCTAGGATTTATAATTATGATAATTATACTCTTTGATCATCCCGCGTTATCGGGTTTGCAACGTTCTGTTCATCGTCGAGTAGATAAGACGTGCCACAGCGTTCTTAGATCAACCTGTTGACCACGACCACAGAGGCTATATTTGAGAAATCCGATGAATATGAACTTGCCCACAGAATGAATCTTGTTTTATCACGATCTTTATGATTCCTCGTGTTTCTCTCCGCCAATTTTTCACTCTACAAATTATTGATTTTACCTCAATCTTTTGCAACTCTAATGGCAATGAGATTAAGAAAATTCACTTCTCATTGCATTATCAGTAAAGTGGAAAAGCGAAGGCTTATAAAAATTTCAAGATTTATTTTATTATGAATGAAAAAAAAAATCAGATCCATACAAATCTTTAAATTACAATTATTTATGATACAAATCATAAATTTATAATAGTAGTTTAACTTAAAAAGTTTTTTAATTGATCGAGAAAAAGATGATCTAGAATTTTTCCAACCTGCAGTTCGCAAATTTTTTATGAAAAATAAATATTTGTAATACTTTTTTTCTCTTGTTAATTTATATTTAATAACATTATACCAATATACACACTTCCTAAGATTTTAATGTTGAAACAGGTATTGCACTATAAAATAAAAAAATTAATGAAAAATTAGTCTTAGAGGGATCGTTTCGAGTAATAGACATTTCTGACTCACTATAGACTCTATTTCAAGTCGTATAAAACGAAAATCGTGTAAAGGGGATACGATAATGCACGAATGAAATCGGAAATTTTGTGAGAACGAACAGAAACTTGACAAACATCGCGTGTACGTGTAACATATATAGAGGCGAGAAAATAAACAGCTCCCGCGAGATCCGGATTCTAAAACGTTATAAAGACATATCGCTTTCAATTTCGAGCTATCGTGCATTCAAACGATACGAGCAACTTCCCTATCGCCAATAAACACCGTTTGTTACATTCTACGTCACATAAATCTCGACAAAACATTGCAAACTTATATTCATTCAAGTTTTTTTAATCATCTCTTTGAAATTAATGAGATTATTTTGCTATTAATTCCAGTAAAATGAGATTCATGGTTTCAAACGTTGTTTTAGGATGTTCTCATTAATTATTGGCATCTAAATATTGAACGTTTCTGATAAAGCAATAAAATATATAATAGTATAGATCGGGAAATAATTAGAGGATAAAAATTAATGCTTCAATTTTCCTCTAAAATTAGAGAGGAGATCCGATTCGTTAATTATTTAATGGTAGAATTTCCATTAAATCAAATTATTCTTGTTTGCGGCTGTAGGGGTTTTCGAACAATCAACATATTAAACGACTCTGCTATGATGTTAAATCCTCGTTTCCGAGCACATTGACCTGCGGTTATTGAGGGAAAAAAACGCGGGGGAAAGGCAGGAAGGTTTCGGTATTATTCCGAATTAGGTAAAATGCTTCGCTCGATATCCGACTAACCGACTGGCATCCAGCCAAGCAAGTCCTTACCCCTCGCAGCACAGGTTTCTTGTTTCTACTCGTCCGTAATCCGAAGAACCTCGCATGAAACTTTATCGAATAAAAATCGAAAATTGAGTGGAGGATCATTCATTGATTCCAACTTGGCATCGATTTCAATCTCAAGTACGTCGATTGTTCAGGGATTGTCGTAACTATTTTTCAACCACAAATCCATGTCACATTCTATCTGCTTTTTAAATAAGTTGATACGAACAATGAGCATCGATTATTTTTTGGCATTTTGATCTTTCATTATTCTCATCATTTAAGGAGATTGACTACATGTAACGAAATTATAAAAATTCGTTCAAATTTGGAGAGAATATTCTTTCATATGAAATACGTGAATACATTTTTTTTTCGAATTTTTGTCTACGTATTTTTCGAACAATTGAACCACGAAATAGCCATTTTTAGACAATATAGATATACATTTCGTGTATAAGGACGTAACTTTACTACTCGATTACTCGAAAATAATGTAGACAATATTTTTTTCTGAATTTATATAAATTTCTTTAGTGATAAAGAACATTCTCTCTAATTTTTATCATGTTCTTAACAAATTTCCTTTCCCTATACTTTTA
>JAPYYW010003012.1:0-17035 GCA_030522545.1 Cremastinae sp. A BG-2022a
AATTTCGATTTAAAAAAAAATGCACCTAAAAAAATCGTGTTTTTTTACATTATTTTGTAAAAAACGATATAAAAAAAAATTTTAGCGCATTCTAAGTAGTGCCATTCGAAAGAGCGATATCGAAAATGGTCAGGAAGGTATTTCAGCATTTTTTTCCGTATCGATTTCATACTGAAAAATCCCGTCGAACAGAGGACTTGTGCAGAGTCGATTTTGGGCGTTAAAGGGTTAAATAACATTAGAAATTTTATTTCGTTTTGTGAATATTGTGGTTCAATATAACGAAGTAATAATGTATATGAGTGTCGATACATATTTTTGTAGGAAATTTGACCTTATTAATCACAAAACTTGCGAAATTTTGTTATCAAGATGGAAAACTGAATTTTCAGCGAATGCAAAACATTTCTCCTCCGAGCACGAGGTCGACAAACCAAAATAAACAAACGAGAAGATTGATTCATCGATTGCACCGAGATCGAAATAACCTTTTTTTTCGTTTCTCATTGCAAGCTTATCAAATGTTTTTTTGCTCACATTCACAGTCGGAGCAAGCAACACGGTACAGATACGAAGATACAAATACTCGAACAAAAAGAAGATCAGTTTTTCAAACGCGTCAGTTTGGATGATTTACGTAAAGTTAACATAGTATGTCCATTGTGAAATTAATGTTGAAAAAGTCGCGAATGTAAATCAATAATTGGAAAATCGAAATTGTGATATCCACGAAATAAAAAAAAAAAACACGGTGCTGACGCTTGTTTGATTTTTAATTTCGATTCTTTATGGAGTGGAGAATAAAAAAAAGTTCTTTTCATAGGCTATCGGTTGAAATTTTTTGGCTCTGATTCATGGCCAGAGTTTAATTGTTAATTAATCCTATCCCGTTATGGGATATTGTATATATGTATACGCATACACGAGATGTATGGCACACATTGCGTTTGGTTCTCGTCTGCGTCCAAAGTACGCACGGCACAGTGGCCGTAACTCGCACATACCGCTCGTTACGTACAGTTGTTACCGGTGATAATGCACTTTCCGAAATACCTACCTCTGTTGCTTCCACATATATATCAACTTTCCACCGATCCATGTATTTTGCGTTATAAAACGTTTACGAAATATTAAGGACGCTCGCGCGTAACTTATGACTCGAAAAAAGCCAATTGCGAACACTTTCTCGCTATTTTCAGTCGTCGAAAAAATAAAAAAAAATTTCATTGGAAAAGCTTAGATGTATGGACCCATTTTTTGATCCGTCGTTTTAAAACGATTCATTGACCGGTTTCACAGTTATCTCACAGTTATTTCACAGACTGCTTCGAATTCCGAAAAACTGAACATTTTTTTCTTATATGGGAGATTTATATTATTGCACTGTAAATTTGAAGTGATAAGAATTTTTTTAATTCTTCTGTTTTTCATAATAATAGAATAAACTTTTAGTTTGTGTAGCACTATTTGGTAAAATGATCGTTTCGGAGTCTTAATAGAATACATCTTAATTAAATTAAACGAGATTACACACATTCCAGAAAAATCTAATCCGTATTTTCGAGTGGCAAAAAGTTCGCATCGCTCTTCTATTTTTTCTATCCAAGTAAATTCTTTTCGATAACTTTCTATAGAGCTATTCTGTATATTGAAGAATTTCCGAGCAATTTCAGAGTTTTTGACACGCAACTGCTCTAAACGAATGAAAGAATTATAGTGAATAAAACTCTTAAATCGCAGGCAAATGGAAAGGAGATTGATAGGTATAAAAGATATCAGTTTTATTGTATGTATCAGAAATGCTCTCTTGCGTATAAAGTAGACTACAAGATCTAATAATAGCGAAATAGAACTACAATGTAATAGTCACTTAAAATAGTGATAATAATAATAACAATAACAATAATAATATAAAGTATGAAGAAATAGAGTGAGATTGATTATTATTATTTTTTATAAGTGCCTACTGTAAAAAAACTGATGTTAAAATGGTGTTGATTAAACACCATTCTTGGTCTATATAGATCCCACCGTTTGGTGTAGAATGGCATGGTATTAATAGGTGTGGTTTGATATGCTGTGTTTGATAAGTGTAAGGAATTTACACCGCAATATAAACACCATTTAGTGCGTAAAATTAATGAAGTAACACTATTCTTATTGCTAACACCATTCGGTGCGAATAAAAAAGAGATACAGATTGAACAACTCAATAACATAAAGAACATTTTGGAATAATGCAAGTTTCGATTTGTTTGTAAGGTTCTTGCACATTATATGCAACTTTGTTTGTAAAAAATTTCATGCTAACAAGTTCGTAAATTATTTTTTGTTTTTCTCTTGCTGAATATACAGATTTACCATAATATAGAGTAATTTACTATCTAGACTTGTTCTTTAAAAAAAAAAATTGTTATATACTATTTATTTACATAATACATGTAACGTTGATGTTGATGTTGAATAGCAGGTGTTCTGGCAATGTGTAAAAAATTTTTATATTAAAGAATCAGTTCCTTGAAATAATAATGCTCCCTTAAACCTGATTAACGAAAGATGCCTTCGAGAACCGATTAATGCTTAATGATATTCGGATTATAGGTCATAAAATTTGATATGCCAAGCTTCAGCTCAGGTATCTGATACTAAATTTTTCGCCGTCATTCTCGTCCGTTTTTATTGCCACTCGATAGAGTGGACTGCCAGAAACGTAAACAAAATTTTATTGCTCATAACAGGAATAGGCGAAACTCGATACTTCTCTGAGAAATGAAAATTTTTCAATAGGTGATGCTTATTTCTTCATCTACGGTGCAATAAAAATCATCCATTGAAAAATGTTCATTTCTCAAAAAAGTATATTGAGCTCTGCCCATCTCTGTTGCTAAAAATATCGATTTTTAACCCCGTTAAAAATCGTAACACCGCCTTACATCTTTTACCAAACACACCGATGTTATTATTTTACACCATTTCCTTTTACCCTCACACAATTTGGTTAAACCACGACATTTTTTACATTCTACACCGCGAGAAATATAACGATAGTAAATTTTACCATAAACTGACAACTACACTAATTATTATAATATATGTATTATTATAAACAAAATATAATTACTCCAATAATAATCAGAGTATATAGTTGTCACTTTTAGGTAGTAAGACGAATCACATACTTTTCGTTCAGTGTAGGAGCACCATTGGCAAAAATAGAACAGATCAGTACAGGTATTTGAAAACAAATAATAAGATGTAATATTTAAGAATGAAGTTATAACATATAAGTTATATAAATATATGTGTTATTATATATGGATATGTGTTATATGATATATGTAAAAAAGAAAGAGAGAAAGAAACATAATATATGGAGGGGACACGTACAAACGCGTACTTGGCTTTATCGAAACTTGCCTCGTGAAATTAGAGAGTCGGAAGTCGCGCTCGAACATTCGCGCTTCTAACTAAACGTTGTTTATCACGTGTATAATGATAATGCATATAAATATATAGTTTGTACGTGAAGAAACGCTCGGTGCGCTTTTACCACGGGTAGTAACCATTTTCGGGGTTTCCCCGCGTCCTCTAGCTCCTGCGTTATTAATGGCCGGGGTATACGGCCTGCGAAATACCAGATGCGCCACCGTCCGGGAAGAAGCCACAATGCCGCTGTCGCACCCAGCCAAGTATTACACCCGCGGAACG
The DNA here is from genome assembly GCA_030522545.1 of Cremastinae sp. A BG-2022a. Lineage (NCBI taxonomy): Eukaryota > Metazoa > Arthropoda > Insecta > Hymenoptera > Ichneumonidae > Cremastinae sp. A BG-2022a. The sequence continues at coordinate 3,709 of JAPYYW010003012.1, forward strand.
AGACTTGCCGCTAATCTACACACGTAATACGTGTCTTTAACCTCCCATGAGAAATTTCCCGGCTCGCTCTTGGATCCACCGTGCGCGATCCAGTTACTACTCTCCCTGATAAAAGTGAACTCTGATCTATAACTCGAGCCCCCAAGCTCTCCGATCTTCAATTAATATATTGCTCTTGCATCGTACTACTTTCATTCCATATTATATATGTCATGTGCTGCTCATTTAGTTTCGAAATATCTTACTTTTTGAGTATAAGAATTTTTAAAAATATATATACCATACACTTTTATATATACTATTTATGTGTTATATATTATATTGTACATTATACATTTTATGCAATTAGTTTATTTGTATAACTTGTTCATTAATTTGTCTATGGCATAAATAAATGTTTATTCACGAGCTGAAAAAATGTAGCGTGTTCGAGGATCTCCAGCCTGATTTTTCGAGAATCGAAAATAGAAAAATCTTAACATTTCAAGAGGCGATATCTTTTCGTATCCTCGACGATATCGACTTCATAATAGGTAATTTCTGATAATTTTTGCAAGACGAAATTCATGATTTAAACATCAAAGTCATTATTTCCAAAGCAGCTCGTTGAATTTTTTTTTTTCGAGTAGAGATTTGTCAAAAGTTAATGAGCACCGCATAATGCGCTCTATCGATTAGAATCGATTAGAAGCCTCATATCTTTTTTAATATAGAATTCGCTCAATTTTTCCGGCGGGTGATCGATTCTTGCTGATTGTTTTCACGCTAAAAAACATCGATGGAAAAATCAAGTGGCCCGTGGACGTTGGACGCTGTAAATCTCTCGTGAAACCACAACTAATTTGTTCTCCGTTAAATCAGATTGTTCACTACGCCACGCGTGTATATATATAGTAAAATAATAAACGAGCGCAATTTTCTCGCTTCGGATTTATTTTTATCGCGTTGCCGCCTCTCGTTACAATTATTGCGCTTCTTATCTGCAAGCGCGTATTATAATAAACGATTCACGCAAAGATTTCTCCGGGTCACGTACGCGGCTGTCATTCGCGTATAATTCACGTATATATGCAAACCGTGCGGTACTCGGCGTGCTCGCATTCTCATTGCGTAATGAGTGTGAAACGCGAGTGCACGCGCTCTTACCTGCTGCAATCGATTGACTTGAATAACAATGGACTCGTCGAAGGATTCGACTGAATGCCGGACCAAATTGCCGCAAACTCAGACATCCCGATCAACCTCTTGCCATTCTCTTTGAGCACATATTTATATAAGGAGTCTGTACAATCTTACTCAAAATTTTCTTAGCTTTTTCTTATTTTAAGGTAGTTCTATCGTTACAATCAAATCAAAAATTTTCATCTCAATTTATCTCGATACCATGTGATTTTTGAGATTAATTCAATTAAGAAAAGTTGTTGCTAATTAATTCAAGAACAACATACTCAAAAGCTTCTTTGATGTACAATAAAGAGCTATACTAAATTTTAAGAAGGTTCACCATCTAGATTCAAGATATTTAGGATTTTTAACATGGGCTCTTATGGGAAAGTACTGAAAATTGGGATTTTTAACAATAAATATCTCAATTTCTACGTTGTAAAACCTCTCATAATTTAATACACATTGCGTAACATTTCAAAGAATGACTGTACCAATTTTCAACAAAATCCTAAATAATCGACAAAACTATAGAACTACCTTAAGAAATTTCACTATACGAATACTCATATTCCTTACAAGCGTATACTTCTGAGTATAAAATCATTTTATTTGTATACAATTTTTGATTTTAGCAGGAAGGACTTGGATATTTTGTGCAAGCTTGACAATACAATATAATAATACTACAAATTTTTTGTCAAAATAACAAACAACCAAAATAATATAACTTATTATGATAAAATCTTGAAAAACATAAAACATTGCTTCACTTATCGAGATATGGAAAAAGGCTCTGCATGGTTTTTATAAAACTTATATCTCGACAGCTCGATAATTTGACTCAATTTTAATAATTAGACAACAAGTGCACCTTTATCTTGGATAACCTTCATAATTTTAAGTGTGCAATTGTTTGGTTAATTTGCAGCACCTTGAATGCGTAAGCCACTTCCTAATGAAATAAAATCCGAAAAAAAAACTTTTTCAATTCGATTCCATATTTTATTAACTATATCAAATATATTAAATATTAAAAATAAAAACTTGTTTCAATTTTATTTTGAAATTATGTGAAAGAAGAATTACAAAAGAGAATTTACATCAGTCTCATTAGAGTTTTAGTTTAGCTGACACGATGATTATTCGATAAAACAACTTTTTGAATGGAATGTATGGTGGCAGCTCCCTCAAAATCTGATGTATGAATACGCAGATACCCGTTCACGATCGTATGATCGAGCAGCACGAGAGGTATGTTCGAAATAGCGAAAAAATGCTTAACGAGTTGTGCGGGGGCGTCAAAAGGAAGGAGGAGAGAGAGCGAGTGTAATGTCGGGAGGGTTTGAATATCGGTAATTGAACCCTTTCCATTTTTCATAGGGCGATTACATCGATAATCACTGAACGATAGAAGCCGAAATTCTGTACATAGGCGGGCCCAGAGAGCTGTGCGCAACAAGATCAGATATGCGGTTTAATGCGCGGACACGCTGAATATTCTCGAGCGAGCACATATGCGCGCGTTTGCATGTAGGAAAATCGAATGAGTACATGCCGAGTTAATTCACGAATCGAAGGGACGCGTGGATGAAGGCGGAGAAAGAGGGAGACGTAATAAAATGACACGACAGAAAGGCTCTCCCTTTCTCTCCCTCCCTCCCTCTCTCACACACTCTTTCTCTTCGCTTCTCTCCCAGCAGAATAATCAGAGTGAATCGTTGATTAAACCAGCCTTAATTAGACCACCACCCTCTCCTCTCCTTCTGCTGTACCATTGCATGCATTCGCCTGGGCTTAATTACATATGTCGAATTGAAATCCGCACCGTTCCAACTTCGACGCACACGCCGGGACGCGGAATCGCAATGGAGCAACCTTTTGCCGTTTCGTCTTTTTAAAGTCCCGACACACTTTTTCCAACGCTCTCGATTAAAAAAAAAAAATTACGAATTTATCGCGACACTCTTCACATTTTTCCACTTTCATAGTCTCACGCAATGTTTTCAACACACTTTTTTTTTCTTTTGTATGAACTTTTGACGTACGTATGTATAATATATATGTATGTATATAAGCATGTGTATATACGTATATATTTTTCTAATTCGTGCGTGTATGTTTATTTTTCAATATAAGAAGATATTTTTTTCTTTTTTTTTCATATCTCGCGCGCTCAGAATATCATAAAATAATGTAAACTATTTTCGGAATATTTAAATAATCCGTGGAAAAAAATCCAACGAGCGCGATGAGTCTCGGAAACGCTGATGCGGCTTTGGTTAAAAAAGATATCTATTTCCTAAACCGGATAAAAAGTTTCTTTCCTGCTTTTCTCTCAATACCGTATATAAAAGCTCCATGAACTTTTTTTTTCTTTTCGAAAGATTTGAATCGCTCGCGGAAAAGGTCCGGGATCTATATATCCAACGAGTCGCGCCTGTCTCGTTCTCAGCAGAGTTTTTGCGTGTGAAAAAAAGGCAAAAATGCAGCCCAGGGAATGGGAAGAAGAGCGGGAGGCGACCTGGTGCATATCCGGCGGAATCTTGTTACATACGGGATAAAAAGAGAGAGAGAGAGAGAGAGAGGGGGGGGGAGACACGGAGCGATTGCACGAGCATTCTCTCGTTCGAAAGCCCGGCCCGACATGTTTTTTCTCTTCATTCTCCAGCGCACGCTTCCTTCTCGTTATAAGCACGACGAGCGCGTGCTTCACCTACAGAGACCACTCGGCGGGTCTTCCCATACAGCGAATTTCCTCCAAGCTTTGACGTATTTAGAACGAATGAAAGAAAATTCCCCGACCGTATTGCACGTAATGAGAGAGACCCGTCTGACATTTATCCCCCGACGAATTTACCCCCATTCACTATCGTCGCTGTTATCCTGCCTCTATAGTTTTTACAAAAATCGAGCAAAAAATATTTTCTTTCTTCAAAAGCATTTTTGTCTGAAAAGCTTTAAGACCTATTTACCCGTTATTATATACTGGGGAAATAAAAATGAGATTTCGCATCACTGCGTAAATTTTTATGAAAATAACTACGACAATGCAGTTATTATATTTTTAAGGATTTTCCATAAATACATGGTATAATTTTCATTATAAAACGATAATGCTTTATTTCCTATAATATATAGTTCGCATGTTTTTCATATAAAATATAACAATTTTAATTTTGTATTATGATGAAAATTTTAACATATTTCTTTAAAGAAATTAAAAAAGTATAATTGACGATTAGACAGGTTAAAAAAATGTAGTTAAATTTTCAATTAACCAACGATTTATAAAGAGTCCTGAAAAAGTTTAGGTTATTCACAGGTGCTTATGAAATTATTTATGATTTTAATTGAAAAATACGCACGAACCTTAAAGAATATACCATTAGCTTTGAATTAAATACTGTGTCCAATTATTGGAACATCCTACCTATTTAATCGTCCAAGTATTTATTTACTAGAAATATTGTCTAATTTTAACACATGAAATGAATTTTTGTTCTCTAAAATATCAGATAATAATAGTCAAGATGTGAATTTAAGGCAACATTTTTTGTTCGAATATTTTTAATATAAAGATTCAATGTGAAAACCCTCAACTATCCAACTATATTGGGACGTTTACCTTACCTGATAATTAACGCCTAAATGCATCTATTGTCAACAAATATTTTCCAATTTTGACGCGATATTTATTGGAGGTGCGCGATATCCTATTCTGTCAAAGGAGCGATATAGTTTCAAAGCGTGAACATTTTTTCGTCGCACCTTGCGCGGTTCTGCTCGACAAGCACTTCCCTCATCTTTGTTTTACGAAATTTGATAGCGGGGTCTAAGCAAAAGCCGTCCGATTATCGGCGGTGTCCGTTTCACCAGGAAGAACCCGACGAAGGAGTGCAGATTAATATGCATCGCACGCATATTCCCTGTTGTATACGACGCGTACACCGGTTTGAGCTTTTCTACGGAGGAATCTCATGGCGAGCAAAATCCTTACAAGTTTCACGCTCACGTATCGCGAACATCCGGATCTCCGGTTACATCGGCTCGTAAACTTTGCTTATTCTTATTTTTTTCTCTCCTCCTTCCCCCTTTCCCTGTTCTTTCTTATATACTCGTCCTTATTCTGTCTACCGGAATATTTTGATGGTGCGGAGAAAGCTATGCACGTGTTATTTAAGTGTGAAAAAGTGCGTCATTTGGGGTATTAGGAACAAAATGCCTTTCATTGAATAGAATTTACAACGCTGTTGAACGAACAGAAAAAATTAATCCGAGTTTTATACATTTTTAAATATATTTTTAGAAACCTTCTTTTATAACAACCTCTAATGGTAAGTTATATTTTTACTGCTCTTCATTTTATCTTTCCAGAATTTCATAAGAATGTTATCTCTCAAATATGCAAATGCAAGCGAGATAAATATTTCGAAAGCAGTGTGTTCTTATTCCTTTGTTGGAAAAGATGATAATCTTTGTTAAAGCAGAGGTGTTTCTGCAATACCATCTGCGTTTCAAAAGTTATTATAGTGAAATTAAAAAATATTCTATTATTCACCTAAACGAAGAGTTTTAAATGAAAAAAATTATTTTGGATTGTTCCTTCATTACATATATTGTATTGGAATTGAACAAAACTTTTATAGACACTTTCCCAAATTGAACATTTTTAATACTATTATTAAATTTGATTTTTAAATTAATACGTACAACTGTAATAACAATCTTTAAACACTTTCTATATATTTTTACAAAAATGTTTATCAATATTTATAGAAACTTGTTCCTCAATTTTCCACAAAAAAAATTGTGTAAATTTCGTATTTTGTATGAAATTTTTGACGGACGTCCTTCATACGAAACGTATTTTTGTACGAATTAATTGTTTTACCTTAAACTTTTATCGAGCTCTTCATATATTGATTAAATGAGCAAAGAAAAGGTATAGAAATATATTTATATGTATATATTAGATCATTCAGGGAGGTGTTATCGAAATTATATACGATGAAGAAATCGATGGAACGCGCGCGTACGTGAAAAAAGGTCGGAAACTCAGGCACCGTGAAAGAAACGCGAGTCAAGATTTCACAATAATAGGACACAGAAGTAGGCTCGATGTACTTTCTCCGAGTTGCGAGCGAGAAACGCTCGCGACGCCGTCTTGTGTTTCGTTCTCGGTGTTCCTTCGTCAAGTGTTGGAGGAAAAAGGGCGCAATCGGTTGCCTGTGAGATACCCCGCGATGTATACCTGTGTACAGCCCAACCGTGGCGCAATGAGGACGTACAATCGTGCAAGATGGTGAAGACAGCTCACTGGTACGCTTATTGCGGAACGTAATACAAAATGGATCTCCCGCAGATCGAAACTCCGATTCAGGTCCCTAACAAAGACGTCGCGACGACTCGACAAGATCCCACTCATTATTGAGGATTAATTGAAGCTATTCAATGCAGATATTTATACCAATTTATATTTTCAAATTTAAATCATGGCGTCTTTAACCTTTTGTCGTTTCCACAGACATCCTTGATGGAACTGAATGTCTATCAATATTGCGTCAAGCGAAAGCCATTGTTTTGCCACTTTTTGGAAATAAAATATTCGAGAAACAGCAAATATGGAGTTTAATACAATAAAATAATAACTTTATCACAGACCCTTCCAAAACAGATGTGAACTGAGAATAGGAATCCAGAGTTAAAAAAGCAAAAAAATTTCAATGCCTGTCATAAAAGGCAACATACAAATCTTCAAATTGCTATTCAGAAGATCACTATATGTTAAGTGATGTTCTGAATAATAAATAATGTGATTCTATCACGTCGTAACATTATAGACAAGACCAGATCGATGATTGAAATTCAATTATAGATATTCAGTGCTGGCAAAACCAATAACTTCCTAATGTTGAACCTATAAGGATTTCTTCGATTTAATTTTTATTAAAATAAAAAATCCAAACAAATAATTCTGTTTCAAATTGTCATTTAATTCATTACTGTTTGATATTTCAAAACCCACCTTACGTCTGAATTTCAAGCAATATATTTACAGTGCAAATAAGCATACTGAGGCGTTTAAGTATGTAAGAATCCCAATTACAGTTGAACAGCACAATAGACTCTATCTCTAGCGTAGAATGGACTTGGTCCAATAGTTGAACGCTACAAACAATGCACCTCCTTATTAGTATGCAAAAAATAATTCATCCACGTATATTAGAAAAAAATTCAAACATTTAATTTCAATAGTATCGTTCAACTTTTAGAACACGTTGAACTATTCGTACGTTTACCTCAACTACTGAATTTACATATTCAAATTTATTGGTATCTCTAATAATCTGGTTGACTGTGAAAATAACTATATATAAGGATTGAATGACTGGCCGTTGCGTCAAGTAACATCCATTGTTTTCTCTCTTTTTGGAAGTAAAATTACGAGAAGTATAATAACCGTAGACTTTAACATAATAAAATAATGACCGTATTACAGAGACTCGTGAACAGAAGAGTATCAGGTATCCAAGAAAGGCAAAAACCGTTTATATTGGTGACAATGCCGTCCAAAAAAGGCAGCGCGCGAATGGGGAAATCACTATTCAGAAATGCGCGTGTACATATTTTTTTGTTCCTCTTTCATGTACAGCAATGGGTCCACATTCATGATTCTATTTCACCAAGGTACAGCCAACGATACAGTTATATTTTACCGTTTTCTCTTTCCATCCTTTTACATTAATATCAGTCAGACGCACGATGCTCTCGTCTGCGTACTAAATTAAGGATAATAAAAGAAGAATATGGCATTTTTTTACTTTTCCAATTATAGTTATAAACATAAAAATATAAAATACAATACTTATTGTAGTTTTTATAAGTACAATATCGAAATATTTTTTTATTAAAAATTATTAAATTTATTGAAAGACGCTTTTTTTGCAAATTTTCGAATGAAATACAAATTTCTCGACGCACATTAAACTAATGCGACTTTGATCGGAAAAGGTCTATAATTAAAAGCACATTACTCATAAAAGTATTTTTAAAAAACACGTTTTTATCTTCATTAATTTCTTAAACATTGTTGAATAGTTTTTTTTACTTTTTGTTTGATGTATACTTATTTCGAAGATTTGGTTGCTGGGAATTTACATTATGATATCCGTATACAAATGTTTTTCTTTTGAGTAGCACAAAATTTCTATAGACTTTTAAAAAATATTTTCAACTTTAAGAATCTATAGCAGAATTTTAATTCCTCTGACCGTTGCTATAAAAATTGTTGGAATTGTAAAATAAATTTGGCCCAAATATGGCGAACTCGTACTAAATTTTGTATCGAGGAAGTAATAATGACGCACGTAAAACTTTTGAAATTCAGGTCCAAAAGTATGAAGCATGTTGGTCGTTAAAGAGTTTCAAGAGCTTGGAAAATCGAGTTAAGGACTCGAGTGGATAATTAAAAATGTTCTCATCCGAGAGTTTTTTGTTGAAAAAGCTTAGAGTTGGGGGCTACTGAGAAATGAGTAAACGCTCGCAAATGTAGATGCAACGTCGCGAAAAGTTCTGGATAAAATGTAAAGAGTGCCGGGGTCAAAGGTTGACGGATTTGAGATGAACTATCTCATGCATATCTGTGCAACGACGGCTGGACGTCAACGTTTTCAACGATATAGCGATGAATTAGAGTGTTTGCACGCGAAACAAAGTTCTGGCCGTGGCTGGTACAGAAATTCAGCTTGTTACGTTCACGTTTTTTTTCAGTATATCTCTGGAATATCGAGTGCTGGAAACGTCATGCACAGTGAAGTGCTACGATCGAGCCAATTTGTAAAAACTGGCAATTATTGATTTCAGTGTTTTAAAAGTAACGATTTATTATTCTTGTTACTTTGAGTGGAAAAAATTCCATAAAAGTGTTCTCGATATTCAAATAATTCGATCAATTATTATTTACTTTTGTTCATTATTCTATTTCAGCGCATACTATATGAATTGTCATTTCTCAAGAATGTGTGAGCAGTATTTTTTAAGATGTGAAAATTGAATACATTTTTTGGAATGTTGTTCTAACGAATATAAGTATACTGAATAATGGGGTTAGAGAGTTGTCAAACTCTAAACGTGCTGACATTTACTCATTGCTCCTTATTATAGAAAATTTATTGTACCTTATTGAATATAAATTAAAAATGAATTTTTCAAAGATAAGTTTGTTGCAGTGTCCATTTTCATAATTAATATTCAATTCGTCAGTGCATCCCAAAAAAAGCAGAACGTCAGTCGCACTTATGTAACTTTATACTTATCGAATATACTATACAAGAAATTCATGATTCAATAGATGAGGATTAAGAATTCAAATAACGTGCTCGAGTTGAAATAAAAGGCATAAATGGGATCGCAAAGAAAATAAATGCGTCGTTCATTAATATTAATAAACAAAATTTTTGTAAATGCTTCGGAAAATTGATCAATGAAATATCACCTAGATATGTGAGATATTTGTGTATATGTGTGTATATGTGTTTTAAAGCCTGACGGCGACCCTAATAAGCTAGTCAGCTAGGCCAAGGAGAGATATCGAGGAGTGTGACAGATGCTCAGGGGACGAGGACGAGAAACAAGCACCGGAGAGGAGAGACAGAGATAAAAGTCATTCTCACAACCTGTGCACGTGTTCGTTCCATGCTGGGACTAACTTCAATTGGATTACACTTTAGTTAAAGCGTAGTGCTTCTCATATCGAAATCCGAGCTTCGTCGCAACTCCTATATAAACCACTTCCACGTGTTAAACCGTCTCCTTGACCAACTAACAATTCCCACCCTTCCTATTTTCAATATTTTACTAAATTTATGCGTATTTCGGTTATTAAAGTAGTTCTATAGGTATACATTCAACTAAAACATTTTTTTTAAATTTATTTCCGTACCATGTGGTTTTTGAACTTGAGTCAATTAAAAAAAGTTGTTGCTAATTGTTTCAAGAAGAATATATTCAAAAGTCAAGGTCATCCAAAGTGACCTGTACTTGTTACGTATGTATATGAAAATTAAAAAAATCAAAATCTTAAGATTTTTTAAAAACTTGAGGAAGCTTCTTTGAAGTACAATAAAGAGCTGTGCAAAATTTCAACAAGTTCCACTAGCCAAAAGTCCAGATATCAGGAGTTGAAGATCACAATATTTAACACACGTACTCTAATATGGGAGACTGCAGAAAATAGTGAATTTTGACAATAAATATCTCGATTTCGATATAGTGAAACCTCTTAAAATTTAATATACAATTGTATATATTGTATACAATTGCACATTGTATCAAAAAAGGTTTTTGCAATTTCTCAACAAAATCCTAAGAAAACGATTTTTTGATAGAACTACCTAAAGGCAAATTCAATTATAATTAGCAAAAATTGTATTTTATGCAGATAAATTTAAATATAAAAAATTAAAAATGTAATTGTCAAGTCCAGCTTTTTCCCATATTAGCTACCACATATTTTTTTAAAATACATTTTTCAAAATTAAAATTGCTATTTTTATTATTTTTCGTTGACTAAATAACACGGTTGTCTCCCAATATTCAACCGCACGTATATTTAAAATACTTCACATATTCTGAATAAAAATGTATCCGATAAAACTTCAATATTATCACAAAATTTCAATTTATTTCAGCATTTTCATCCTTATGGTCGGATTTCCGATTTTTTTTTTCGTCGTGATTACGGGCCTTGGTATTTCAACGGAAAAAATAGAACGTCCTCGAAGAAAATTGAATAAGGGATTTTTATAAGACGGACTATTACCCGAATGCCCAGGTCAATAACTAGCGAAGCTGAGGTGGAGAGACAAAAGATCGATTATGCGCCGTTGCGAGGAGGGGGAAAAAAGTTGAAAATCCCATCCGCGAAATTTCTTGTCGGAATTTTTCTTTTTTCGTCTTTCTTTGTTCCTTTTTTTCTGCTCTACAGCTTTTTTGCTTTACTATTATTTTTTTCTTTATCTTTCTCTCTCTCCCTGTCCTTCGTTCTTCTCGTTGTCTTGGAAAAGTCGAAAGCTTCTTCAACCGCGTCACTCTCGTCAGGGTGAGTTGAGTATCCAGCCACCGATTATTGGAGGGATCAGGTTTCAGAGCACCGCCCTCGAACGCTCTTCAGCTCGGCGACGTGAAAATATAAACGACCAGGGGAGAGAACGCAACTGAGCAAAAAGAGGGGATATACTAAAAAAATGGAATAAAAAACGAGCATATGCTGACAAAAACCCTCTCTTTGCAGCTTTTCATTGGTCACGTGCGTCCAAGTGTTATTCCCTTTTTTTCAAAAGGAAAATATTTTGAAAACATTAAAGGCTTGCTATTTTTTTTCTTTGTGAAAAAATCTCTTTCAGAAATTCAAATTATTTATTTATTGTTATCGTACATATAACATTTTGTGAAATAAAGATCATATTAATAAGAAAGATTCAAAGTCAATTTCTCATGCTCTTTTCCATGGAATAAAATTCTTTTTTGTGTGTTCAAATTTTCGTGACCATGAATCCTTTCTCATAATTAGAATTTATGCAGACTTTTAAAAAAATTTTTTTTTCATACAACCATTGCTGATCTTTGTCTTTTTCATATCAATCACTAATTCGATCTCACAAAGGAAAACAAAAAGTATTCACTATATTATTCATGACTGAGTATTTCGAGTGCCAATTATGGTCCATTGATTGCAACTGGGTGAAAAAATGTACTTAAAAAATCTCTCTCTTCAGTTAGATGTAAGATCAATTAAAAGTTTGAGCTTTTTTCTCAAAAATTTTGACAGTTGGGACTGTTTAAAAATTTTTAATAAAAAACATATTTATGAAATATTTTCCAATTTGTAAATTGTCATTAAAACCATTAATTAAACATACGAAATAAAAAAATTAAATTTTTCATAAGAAATAATGTTAAAATTATGAAAATTGAGAGTCTGATAACTGAAATCGTTTAACAAATCTTCAAACTTGACACAACTAATATGAATTTTTAATCCACTCCAATTAAGAATCCTTTTTTTTTTCGTTTATTCAAGCAATTTATTTTCATAAAATTTTTCACAAAACAGAAATCATAGTTGACTTTTGTCACTTATTCGTTTTGCTATTTTCATTTAAAAAAAAGAACTATATATATTCAGTATGACGAATGAGTATTTTTGAGTGTGAATTATGGTTCGCTTTCCATCGTTTTCACGGATGCTCTGTTGTGCGATCGATCGAGACCGGACAATAGTGGAGTGCTGCACACGTACCGGGAGAAAAAGAGAGCTGAGAAAATAAAAAGAGGGAAAGGGAGGTATAGCGAGAAAGGCAGCTGGAACAGTAATACCGCGTATTTCGTTTCGAACGAGAAAAATATATCCAGGGCAAGACGAAAAATGCGGGTCTCGACCTAGAAAATCATCGGCAGCGCGTTTAGTCCGAAAAAGATGAAAAAAAGAAGAAAAAAAATGAAGCCAGGGCATTCGTTTCGATTCCCCAGCTTTTGTGGATTCGAACGTCTAACAATGCCAGGAACAAGTGAGGGAAAGGGAAAACAAAACATTTGAGCTGATGTTCGCGATTGACTGCTGCGCGTTAAAGTAAAAAAAAGAAACACACTAAACGAAAGAATTACGAAAAGCACAAAATCGAGGGAAAAAAAGTAATAAAAACTTTAAATCGCGTTATCTCGGAGATTTTTTTCCAGGATTTAATTTTGAGCTTATGTGCGTACATTTGATTCCTGACGTTTCATGATTAGACACACACTTGTTTATTTTACTATTGTTTTATCATTACCATTTTTAATATTTTGACGTGTATATATAATATTTAATATAGTAAATAGTACTATTTAATGTCAATAATAAATCAAATTTTTTATGTACTTCAAATTTTAGCTTTTCAAGTATATATGTATCAAAAAGATTTAATACTGTTAACCCTCAAAGTATGAAGGGGTTTTTTGCACCTTCTAAGGATGAAGGGGGGTCGTTTTCGGCGGCGGGCTAACAAGTACACAATTGTTGATAAAAAAAATCTGTAAAAATTCATGGTTCATCCTTAGGATGTCCTTTCGAAGTACGAACAAGAATTTTTCGGGTATTGTTATTTTTAATATTTATATTTTA
>JAPYYW010003014.1:0-17037 GCA_030522545.1 Cremastinae sp. A BG-2022a
TTAGGCTTGTATTTCGAGTATGTTGTTCTTTAGCTAATTTGCAACAACTTTTCTTAATGAACTTTTACTCGCAAACCACTTTGTACATGAGAAAAACTGAGTCGAAAATTTGTCATTTTTCTGCCATGACCATAATCACCTTGAGTATCAAATTTTATTTTTATTTTTATTCTCAGTTATTTAAATGAGTTTAAGATAAACTGTTTTGGTTTCGATTTTATCGGAGTATGATTTCGGCGCTAAGAAAGGAAATATAAAACTGAACTGCGTGTAGGGGCAAAGGTTCACGCATTCTATATTAGCGAATGAGACAAAATACTTTTGTTTCTTTCGACAGTAGATCTTGAGGAGTAAAGATCGATCTTCCATGCATAAATAATAAAATAAATTTGAAATAAAGTTTAAATAAAACTTGCCTAATTATAATAATAAATATCCCAATAGAAAGAAACAAAAGATTACTCGCCAATTTCTAATTTCCTTCAATAACAACCGATCTTTAATCATTAATTTATACTTTCAGCTTATAAACGGTTTTTTTTGGATTTTCTTGTCAATATAATTAATATTATTTTGCCCATTATTTTTAAAAAAATCGATACATTTTAAGTTAGCTGATATGGAGTTTTCGTAAAAAAACATGATTAAAATTTTTTTCACGTATCGATGTATACACGAGTACATCAATCACATCGTTGGGATGAATAACAAATACTTGCTCACATTTTATTCCAGCTAGAAGCAACGAACCGTTACTTCTTTTAAGGAAGTGAAATGATTAAAATGATATCAATTTATAAATAAATGTAAAGATTTGATTTTAAAGTTTATGATTAAATTTGTAAGATAAAAAATTTTTATTTAGAACTATCATCATTATTTTTATACAAATAGAATTTTATTATTTTTTATAATAGAAGTGAAATGATTAAAATGATATCAATTTATAAATAAATGTAAACATTTGATTTTAAAGTTTATGATTAAATTTGTACGATAAAAAATTTTTATTTAGAACTATCATCATTATTTTTATAAAAATAGAATTTTATTATTTTTATACAATAGAAGTGAAATGATTAAAATGATATCAATTTATAAATACATAAATGTAAAGATTTGATTTTAAAGTTTATGATTAAATTTGTACGATAAAAAAACGTTTATTTAGAACTATTATCATTATTTTTATACAAACAGAACGCAAGTATAAAATATTGCACACATGTTGAGAGTTCAAGTTTCAGTGATGAATCTCTCTCGATGGAAAATCGAAGAATGCGTAGCTGGCAGTTGCTTCGAATTGCCGTTTATCTTACGTAAAAGTGAGGAAGCCGACGTTCTGAGTGTCGAGAGTGCAACGGAATGTGCCAGGCAATAAAATTACAAGAAACGGAAACTTTATTTTTAAAGATTCTGAAATCGCTCGAAAATATCGATGTCAGGCTAAATATTTTTAGCTAACAATAAGAATTATAGATACCAGCCAAGGTTAATTTTTTGTTATGATAAATAACAAATTCGCTTGTGGAAGAAACAAAATAAAAAAAAAAACTTTGCCACAAGATTGTACACGTTAACATTGTTCTTGCGTAATCCAATGCTGATCCACAATGGTGAATAAATTTGAACAATCGATCGATAATTTTTAATTATGCTTTTTGGCTGAGTGAATCGATATCCCGAGCGCTTTTATCGCTCTGGGAATTTATTGAGCGTAATAATGCGAACAAACTCGCGTAACTGGGGATTTTGTCTCATTGCCGGCAATCCTTTCTCTCCCGACCGTACATTTCTCACATTTTCACTGAGACATGCGATTTTACACGTACGACTGTGCGCCAGAATTCGAAAATTCTCCAATTCTCAAAAATTATGCAGAATACACGTAAATTTGCTAGAAAATTTATTTATAAATTTATTTATAAAAAAAAAGAAATCCAATTTATTCTGCGATCATCAGTCAATTAAAATGTCGAGTAATTGATGGCTGTGGACGTGATTTTATAGATCCAAATTTTGACAATTAAAAAAAATTTTTTTTTTGTTAAAAAAAAATACAGAGTAACAACTGCAAATGTGAAATTTTCACGAGGGGGATTGAATAGATATTTAAAGAACTCGTTTCGAGTCCCAGTTCGATATGAGTCAGGTGTTACAATGTGTTCGTAACCGGCTCTTTAATCGGATCGTGTTTGACCGGTAGACTCAATGGCGCTCCAGACTTTTATGTTCTTTAATATCTCTTTCTCGCTCTCCCAAGCCCCCCTTTCTTCTTTACGCCTTGCTTTTACTACTAGCAGTGCTTTTCGCGTGACTCATCGTTCAGTCATGAATATTTTCATCCTCTTTCAGGGCAACGGAAAAATTTCTACTAATTTTATTGTTTCTGCTTTCAAAATTTTTTATTTATACCAACTAATTGTGAGCTATTGAAAAATAACGTGAAAAAAAAACAAAAAAATTGTACATTTTGCAAAATCGTCGCTCGAAAAAACATTATATTTCGTTCTTGCAAAATTTTAATGATAAGCATGTTCCAAAAATCAAATGTAAGCGAGAAAAAGTAAATAATTGTTCCTGCTTCGAAAAATTTATATCTACCAATTGACTCACTTTTCGAGTGAATTAAACATTTTTTACGACAAAAAATCATATTTTTACGAAAAAAAAGTGTGTATTTACCAACTATGAGGTATCGAAAAATAACTTTAAAAAAGCAAAAAAAATTGTACACTTTGCAACATCGTCGCTCGAAAAAAAAAATCATATTTCGTTCTTGCAAAATTTTAAAGATAAGCATGTCCCAAAAAGAAAATGTAAGCAAGAAAAAGTAAATAATTGTTCTTGCTTCAAAAAATTTATATCTACCAATTGACTCACTTTTCGAGTGAATTAAAAATTTTTTACGATGAAAAATCGTACGCTTCGCAGAATCTTCGCTCGAATAAATAATTATGGTTCGTTCTTGCAGAACTTCAATGCGGAACACGTTGGAAAACGAAAATAAAAGTAAGAAATAATAAACGAGTTTGCGTATAAATAAAAGAATTTGTTTTGTTATCTTGGAAGAAAAGAAGGTGAGCGAGGTCAGCAACAGGATGAGGTATTTGCGATAATTTTCGTTCCAGCGCTATTTTTCTTTTAAGATCATTTTTTTTCCTTCGACGAGCGAGAAGTTTTTCCGTTATCGGGGAAGGAGGCTTTCAGCAAGGACGCTTTATGTATAAATAGTGTGTAGACTCGCAAGGGTGGGAGGGAACATAAATATTTTCTCAATCGACGTTATGCACTCGTCGACGAGACTCCACAAACCCCGATGCAACTCCGACGAGAGCCAAAATTTTCCACTCACAATTTTATCCACACACTTCGAAACTGTCGTGAAACAACCCCGTTTTTTCTAGATTGTTTTACTCTATCGCTCACGCATTATTACTGTTTTATTACTATTTCACAAAAGTTCGTTGCTGTAATAATGAAACAAAGAATTTATTATTTTTATAAACTTTATGAAAATTATTTGTATGCAACGTTATTTTATTTTTATAAATCGAGCATAGATTGAGTAAATTGCTTTTTTATTTTCATTAATATTATATATTTATGGATTTTATCAGATTGAATTATTATTAATTATACTATAGTGTTTTTGTATTTGATTTATTCTTGTTTCTATAACAATAAAATAAATATGTATACGATGACAATATAATTCTATTTTTATAATTTTATTCTGTCTTGATTATTCTATTTTTATCATTTAGTGAGTTGCTTTTTTATAAAGAGTGATATTATCGATTCTTTCAATATAAGTGATTAATTTTTTATTATTTCATGACTTTATTTTTATAATATTCCGATAATTATTTTTATCGAGAATATATAAATTTATGCGTACAATGAAAAAATAATTATGAACAATTATTCACTAATTACTTGAAATTGTTATTTCTCATTTATATATCAATAAATATCATATTTTTTTAATAAAATGAAATTCTTTTTTCGTTCAATTTTCATAATTCATTGAGAAAGTAGCTTTTTTTAATATAAATTACTAAATTATTCAATTTGTTTAAAATGTAAATTATTTTATTTATTTTGTACGATGAATAAACGTGATTTCAATTTGATGAATTGTAAAATAAATAGCAGTGTACAGAATTGGGTAACACCAAATTTAAAGTAATTAATATCAATTTAATTGCGTATGGACAAACTCCCATGACAATTCCCAATAAATGAACGGTAAAATAGCCCGTAAAACAGGAGAAAATGTGAGCTTTGAAAATATGATAAAATGAGAATTTCGAAAACAAGAGGTACGAGCTAATTCAGCAGGTAAAAAACGATTTTGAACAACCTTGGATTTCCTTTCGCTCGAAATTGCACTAATAAAGACTCATTTAGCAGAACATAAAAATAAAATTTTTGCAATAATATGTAACTGTCTGTCGCGACGTGTTTCCAAAGAGCCCCGAGGCTGAAAATGGGAATAAAATTCCGGAAAGAAAGTTTAATATGGAGGAAAAAAAATAAACTCACGTCATAGAATCGGCTCGCGCGTTCGACGACGACGTTTTGTATCTACAATTTTTTTATAGATATATGCGCAACGTTATTAAATGAGTTCGGATTCCTCGACGAGTCGCGATCCTCGGCGATGAAAACTCATGTGATCACGAATACCAACTTTCTTTTCCAATAGAAAACCACCGGCGTGTAGACGAGTCTCTCGACGATTCGAGGAAACATTTATCTGTGCGTTTTATAAAATCGCGTTCGCAATAAAAGAGGCTCGTCCTTGGGGTAAAATCGTGGCCAACCCCGTTTGTGTTCCGAGCCCCGATCGCGATTCGAGAAAGTTCACTCTCTTTTTGTCAACGAACGATCCAACTCATCGGTTCGCTTCGACACTTCTCGATCAACACGAATTATTTCACGCTCGAAACTTTTTAATATTTCGTCCGCCGGTTCGTCGATTCGAGCGAGAATAATCCTCGGCGAAGATGCGATCTCATGAAAATTTATTTTCCTGCGGTTATTGGTCTCTTCTTCTCCTTTTCCGCGAGAACAAATTTCTCCTCGGGGCACAAAAACTTTTATCGTCTCGTTTCCGCGCACTATTGTTTGTTCCACGCGTTGTTTGTTCCTCGAAAAATGTTTATTTCAGTTTTCACTGGGCTCCTCCGTTCGCGTCCACGTATTTTTGGTCCCTTGTGGGTTTTTTTTCTCTCTCCGTTGGCGTGTTCGTTGCTGACCGCGCGGCGAGAACTTTTCGAAAAGGCTTTCGACACCGTAGCGCGTCGGAGAGCGAACTGCGCCGGCTTGCCGGTCCGCTTTGGTCTATATCCGTATTGTATCGGCGTGCCCTGCGCCGCACGCCGGCTTCTCCTCGGGTACAGGTCCGGCCAAAATAAAATCGTTCTTGGAGTCGCATGACAGTCTGTTCAAAAGTTTGGCTATACGTGTTAACTAAATGTAAAATTATCAATTAAATTTTTTTGAGACAGAATTTTTTCAAAATTTATATTGATCTTCTTTGACATCATATTAACGTGTGTGCAAAATTTAAAGAGGCTTCACCATGTGGTTATCAAGGTATTTATTTTTAAAAGTTGTCACTTTTAACATAGGCTCTTATGAGAGATAAAAAAATTGACGATTTTCAACAATTAAGATCTCGATTACTAGATGGTGAAGCTTCATAAAATTTGGCATTCATTTCGACATAACCTTAAACAAGATTTGTGCAAATTTTTAAGAAATTCTGTCTCAAACGATTTTACGCGACTCCTACCTTAAGACAGAATTTCTTTAAAATTTGCACAAATGTTCTTTGAGGTCGTGTCGATATGTATGCCAAATTTTATGAAACTTTACCATCTAGTAATCGAGACATTAATTGTTGAAAGTCGTCACATTTTTTAGTCTCTCACAAGAGCCCATGTTAAAAGTGGCAATTTTTTGAAATAAATATCTCGATAACCACATGGCGAAGCTTCTTTAAATTTTGCACACATGTTGATATAATGTCAAAGAATATCAGTAGAAGTTTTGAAAAAATTCTGTCTTAAAAAAATCCAAAAATTAAAAATTCTGATAAATTTGGCTTCAACAGATTAGTAAATTGTTTAGTGAATAATTTTCAGATGTAACAAAATTTAGAAAAAAAAACATTAGAAAAAAATCAATCACTTTTCATCGATTTTCACTTCAATTCACCAAGGTAGTTCTATCAGTAAAGTCAAGTTAAAAGTTTTTATCTTAATTAATCTCCATACCATGTGGTTTTTGAGCTTAAGTCAATTAAGAAAAGTTCTTGCAAATTGTTTCGAAAACAACATACTCAAAATTCAAGGTCATCCAAGGTGACCTATACTTGCTACGTATGTATGAAAATTAAAAAATCATAATCTTAGGATTAAAAAAAAAATTTGAGGAAGCTTCTTCGAAATACAACAAAGAGCCAAATTTCAACAAGTTTAACTGCCCAGAAGTCAAGATATCAAAAGTTGAAGATCGCAATATTTAACTCGTGCTCTTAGACTGCAGAAAATAATGATTTTTGACACTAAATATCTCGAGTTCTACGTAGTGAAACCTCTTAAAATTTAATACACAAAAGCACATTGTATCAAATAAGGTTTTTGCAAATTTTTAACAAAATCTTAAGAAAATGATTTTTTGATAGAACTATACCTCAGGGTGATGCGAAACACCCAATTTCGCATTGTATTTGTGAATACACTGTCACGCGACTCCAATCTTAAAACTTTATAACTGTTAGTGATTTTTCATTTTCAACAAAAGTATCAATTTTATTGATCGTAAAGAAAATTAACCTTCGAATGAAATTACGACGAATTCCAAGCTATGAGAGTTTTGAACCGTTCTGTACGTGCACACAAGCGAGTGCACACACTTGTGTACATAGGACGACGAGAGATTACGAGAATGTTCGTAGAGGCACACGAGTGTTACCCGCCAGGGACGTGAATAGAAAAACAATGGCCCTGTCATCATCGAATGACATCATTTTATATATTTCTCCCCCATTATTCGGCTGTATGATAAAAATTCTCAAAAATTTGGCATAACTGTTGATTCAGATGTTTTATTTCGACAGTTCTGTCGAACTCTCTTGGTTTCCTTTATCGAAATATCCATTCAGCTGCGAAGTGTTGAAAAAATTTTATTGAACTATTTTGACGAGTAGATGAAAATTTTCGAGCTGGAATATTAACTTTGGAATTATGGGGTATCGTTTTTTTTTTCGATGCTGAACGATGAGTTGAGGATCGAAATTCGTGATTGAAGGATCGCTGAGCAGGTCGTAAAGTCTCGGTTGACAATAGGAATATCGATTAGCTCGGGAGTCCAGCAAGAGCAGCGTGTGTTGCTCGAGTGGAAATGCGTTACAAAAGAGTCGAGAAAAAGGCGACGAAAAAACAAAATATCGATCGTCCTCGTAACGACGAACATCCAAGACTTTTAGTCGTGTGCAACAGTTTGTTGGTGAGTATGCGCTCGAATGCATCGTCGTCTTCGTCGAAAGTGCATTCACGTTGATTACATGCCAGGGCCGTGCTTATCCAAGGATTGACCCTGGCAACAAAAGGTCTCGGCGTTTACGAACGAGAAAAGAGAAGAGATCGCGCGAAGGTTCGTCAAACGCTCTTCGAAATATTCAAGACACGATCACGACTCAATGTTAATTGTCGCGAAAAAATTTCTTCATTCGATAATTATGGCATATGCTGTTTTTTTAAATTATCCCAACTAATCCCACGCTGAGACAAATAAGAATAAGGTAAACGTCCCAATAGTTGGACAGCTAGGGGTTTTTTCTCTCTTTATTTTTATTTAAAAAATATTCGAACGAAAAAATCTGCTTCAAATTCACATCTCGACTATTGTCTGACAAATAAGAATAAGGTAAACGTCCCAATAGTTGGACAGCTAGGGGTTTTTTCCCTCTTTATTTTTATTTAAAAAATATTCGAACGAAAAAATCTGCTTCAAATTCACATCTTGACTATTGTCTGAGATTTTAGTGATCCAAAATTCATTTTATGTGTCAATTTTAGATAATATTTTTAGTAAATAAATACTTGAACGTTTAAATATGTAGAATGTCCTAATAGTTGGACAGAAAATTGACCCCGTCTCTAAGGTTGAGCGAGTTTGTTCCAATAAATTAACGTTATGAACAATTGAAAAACTTGATTGTATATGAAAAATAATCCATATGGTTTTATCGAGAAAAAAATAATTGAAATATTAAAAATAATATAGCAAAAATTGTCCAACTATTGGGACATGTCAACCTTAGTATACATTTTAAAATAGACCGAAAACAGTACTAAATATTTTGTAACTAAACATATTTTTATCTGAAAATGAAACACCTTCAGGAAATATATCTATTTTTACAATAAAATCTGCATAGATATCAATTTTATAAAATTGTTTAAATGTTTAAACACACAGCTATATGTTTTATGCAATTATAACGAGAATAATAATTTATTGAAAACTTGAATTATTTTGTTGAGTACACTGTAACAAAAATATATAATTTAGATAGTAAGATAAGTTTTTTTTATATCAGGAAAAAATTATTGATTTTACAATACATTCTTTTATTCTGAAACGTCCAAAATGTTGTCTAGTAAATCATTCGAGTACCTCGTAATACCCTGGTGTATAATATACTGACATTCTATTATTAGACAGTATAAAAACTTGATAGGAAAAATTAATGGAAAAATAAATAACATGAAAGAATTCAAGGATGTTTATGCGAACGCGAATATTCGATTTATTCATATTATACTAGAAATAGCCACATTAGTAGTAGAAAAAAAATTGCAATTGCTGGACAATACGAATGCATAATAGTAAACAATAATAAAAAAATTTAACTTTTGTGACAAATTCAAGAATGTTTACGCACGAGCGGATTGCCGAGTAATTCATACCGCTATATAGTACAGGAAGAGAAGAAGAAGCGAAGAGAATGTGAAAAGAGAGTAGAGAAATGTGTAGTGTATGTTATTACTACTATACGAGAAAACCGGTTGCCCGTTTCGTCCTTCCGCGCTCGCCGCAAAAAAAAAGAAACAGCATAGATTGTGTTCTCGTGCAGAGTAAACCGTAAAATTGTTAAAAATAAAAAAAAGGTTAACAAAAAATTAACACAAAGCTCAATTACCTATTCTGAGTGCTTGAAAAAAATTAATTTGATATTTTTTATTAGCAACGATGTATGGGCAATCCTAGCAAAAAGTAAATTCATATTTTTTTTTCTTGATACGACTCGTAGGTCCTTAAAAAAGTTAATCAAGTATTTGCAAAAAATACTTGATATCCTGCAAATGTTGAGCATTTTTATTTTTCGTTAACGATTCCACGTTTGTTGTGCTTGAAAAAAAATTGATTTAGTACTTATGTCAACACTTGAAAAATTATCTGGTCGTCGATTTTGAAAAAAAAAAGTTGACATTCTCGACATGTTTCAGAATGTCACATTTCTCAATATAAAAGTTGTATTTTGTTACTACGTTATAAAAATAAACAGTCGTAGATATATTACTATAAAAAACTATAATATTTATATTGTTAAAATTATATTTTACTCGTCCTATTTAACAAAATAATGCAATTTTCTTCAAAAAAATGCCTAGTTTTAGCGTAAGGTATTTTAAAGCTCCTCATAAAATAATTCGGATGATCTGGCGCCTGCGAATGCGACGTGTGAGTCGAAAATTGATAAAGACCCACCAGTTCGAATCTTGGCGACATCCGATTAGAAAGAGCGAATAAAAAATTGGATAAGTTGATCGATGTCGATTTAACGAGCCCGGGTTGAACGTGTCAATGTATTTTGAAATGAAAACATTGAATGAGTCATACGAACTTGGGCACACATTGATCGAAAAAAATATACTCGTGGCACTGTCAATACAAAACGACATAAATTTGTCAAATAAAACTTTAATTCAATCGACGAATTTTTCAATTTATTCATGCTTTTTTCCAGCTACCGAGCTAGAAATCGACATTTTCAGGATGAGCTCTACTGCGCAATTCTTTTTTTCATCGAATTATTAGCTATAATTGATACACTCGAGCCCGATGGACGAGAGAATCGATATAATTGTGATTGTACGACTTACCCTCGCAATGTCATCTCGAATATAATATTAGAAGTCGGAAAAGAACTCATCGATCGTTGCATAATTCAACGATTCGATTAACATAATAAATTCTTCGAAATCTTTTTATACGAAAAAATAATACAAAAAATCGCTATATTCCGTCTCGAGCAAATGGAATTTCCAAAATTTTTTTCGTTACTCGTTCACACTAGTGTCTAAAGATCGGAAATTCGTTTTTGAAAAGATGAAAATGTAAATGTTTGGAGAATATCCAAATTTCGTACCTTTGTTGTTCAGCGTACAAAAATAAAAATACGTTTCGGGCAAAAATCATTTTTATGAGTTTCCTTTTGACGATTCTTTCCTTCCCGACTAGCTCGCTCCCCATCAGGTATATTTTTAAACCGTTTCTATTAACTCGACTTGGAGGTATGCTCCGTCAGAAAATATTGCGACTCATCCATTTTTACCCGTTTAAGAAGCTGTCTTCGGAATATCCCAATACAAAAACTGCTTGAAAACTCAAAATATACAAAGAATACTAAAATAATACTAATAATAATATTAATAATACTAATAATAAAATATTAGTATTATTAATAGATTTTTAGGTGTAAAGAATTTTTCTTGATTTTTGCCATTTGTATTTTTTAGACAATGCTACAGGTAAAAAAATGTTAAAAAGTGTACTGAAACTGTTAATTGATATTGCAGCTAACACAAAAAAAAACCAAGCCAAAAATAGTCTCTCCAATTCCTTAAAACACGATATTATAGATCTCACTATAAAGTGACAAGTATATTAACTATTTTACAATTAAATACATTCTTATGGCTGAAATTTAACGTTTTAGAACAGGATTAACAAAATGTCGAAATCTAATAATACTATACTTCTAGGAACCAAATATAATTAACAAGATCTAAAAATGTATACTATGAAATTTTTTAACGACTATAAAAAGTATTTTTTTTTTCATTAGTCTGTCTGTTTCGGCTCGACGATAACAACGCCTACTTCAGAGTGAGGGTAGCCGAAAAAAACATGTTTTTTTTTCTTTCTTAAAAAGACACGTGGTTTACTCAAATAGCACACACTTTTCATAGTTCTAAATATCATTTACGTCACAGAATCGATTCTATTTTCGATTCTTGTTCGCTTAATTTTTTTTCCTTTCTTTATCAACGTAAACATAACGGAGTGAGCACCGGAGCACACGTGCTATATTCACACGAATTTGGAGAGGGTCAAGGAGAAACGAAAAACAAGACGAAAATAGTGTCGTCTGTGCGTGTAGACATTTTTGGAAAACACGTTATGGAGCATCGATTCTATGAAACTTGCTGAACGATCAGCAAACTTTGACGAAAATATTTCATTTCTTATTATTATATTATTTATTGCGAATAGATTAGTGTCAACTATGGAATAATTATTTTAAAAATATTGCCCATAAATTACCAATGAATGGTCAATAAATTTAAAGAAGAGACATTACATTCGATCCCTTAAATATAAAAGTATTTTAACGCCATCAAAAATTTATATTTTTTTGAAGTAAAAATAATATGATAAAGAAAGTTTCATTCCTTTAAAAATAACTTTTATTGTGA
This sequence comes from Cremastinae sp. A BG-2022a, assembly GCA_030522545.1. Taxonomy (NCBI): domain Eukaryota; kingdom Metazoa; phylum Arthropoda; class Insecta; order Hymenoptera; family Ichneumonidae; species Cremastinae sp. A BG-2022a. The sequence continues at coordinate 11,781 of JAPYYW010003014.1, forward strand.
TGATCACGATCACGAAACGATGCAATTGATAAAATAAGTAATTTCTGGAATGAAGCAATTAGAAAAGTTCCCTGCCACAAAATCTTCATAAAAAATATACCCTTGACAAAACGCAAGAATACGAATTGGTGCTTTTTTTCAATTTATAAATAATTTATATTTACAAATTGACAATAACTATTAACGATAAGTAACGTTAATGTTAGATTCAGCTGTAAGACTGGTTTTCCTAATTTTTAGTCATAAAAACAACTTTGATTAAGTTTGAATATTATTAAATAAAAAAACTGATGAACTTTTAAATTCTTAATGCACAAAAAGTTAAGACTTTAACATTGTCCAATTGCAATAGCACGTTTAAAAAAAATCATAAAAAAGTATTCAGCTCGAGTTGAAAGGCATCCTTAAAGAACTTCTTAGATTTCCAACTCCCACCCCCCAAAAACAAACTTTTTTTTTTCAGTTCGTTTGCTTTTCGCAAAATTACTATCCAACGTGTCCATAGAAATCTCTTTCACGTGACGTTCCTTCCACCGTCTTTTCAAACTCTACACAAAAGTGTACAGTATTTAAGCTCTCTTTCCATTAAATTTTTTTTTCTTTTATATATACTTAATTAAATACTAAACTTCTCATCATATTCTTATTAAATCCTTGACTAGTTAAATTTTTATTAATATTTAAATCCAAATTTTATCACATTTTTCAATATTATTTATTATTTAATAGGAAGACTTGATAATTTTGCTGAATATTTATGAGCTCGTGTTACTGGTTATTTTTTTTTTTTGCTCCACGTTTTTCTGGGCCACGTGTACTTCAGTTGAAAGAGAAAGAGTGAGAGAGAGAGGGAGGAAAAGAGAGCGGTCCTCCGACTTGGACATGTGCATGTATATAGAAATGGAAAATTACAAGGATCTTCGCCCTACACGTTTGTCTGCTCGTTTAACCGGTTCTCTTTCTCCGCTACACCCAACACTCCCCATATATTTATATATGTACTCCTTTACGTTCGAGGATTTACACGAGGCAATTAAACAAAGATAACCGATCCGTGTGACCTATCGAATTTCGTTAATTTATCCAGCGTGGATAAAGAATCGATTCGTATTATTCTAAAATTTTAAGGAGGTATTCGCATGTACTTATTAGTCAAATATGATATACTATTTGGCTCGTTTTTAAATGAAGCGTAAATAAATAACTTTTAAGATTGAATAAATCTTTTTTTACCAAATGTACTACTAATTGGGAAATGTAAAATATTGATGTAATACAAATACATAGTTAAAAAGTGATTTTCATCCTTAGGTTATAATTTGACTTGGATTCACTCACGTACAAGTGTCATATCTGATATTATCATTAAATATTTTAATAAAAAGTTCGATGACCATTTATTTTTATGGTAAATAATTCAACCTTACACGCTAATGAATACGTGAGATATTTTAGATTGTTTTAAAATTTATTAAAAATATACATTTTTTTCGATAAAAGAGTGGATGCTAATGGTATCTCATAAGACTCTGGCTTATGTCGATCATACTTTACCGAGATAGTTTTCGCTTATTTTATCGATAATGCTACTTAAAATTTAGCCATGGAAAAACTGGAGTAATACTTTATATCGTAAAAAAAAATCAATAGAAAAAATGCATTTTCTTACTTTTGTTAATACCTCCTTAAGATACTTTACTATGTAGAATTCGAGTTATTTAATGTTGAATATTGCAACTTTATTTTTATACGTGCCCTTAGGAAATGGTGCAAAAAATTAAGATTTTTACCAGTAAATATCTCAAAGTTTACGAATTGGTCCCTTTTGGAACTTAAGGTAGTTCTATCATAAAATCGTTTTCTTAGGATTTTGGTGAAAATTTACAGAAACCTACTTTGATACAATGTGCAATTGAATATTAAATTTTGAGAGGTTTCATTACGTAGAACTCGAGATATTTATTGTAAAAAATTACTATTTTCTGCAGTCTCCACTAAAAAAGCACGTGTTAAATATTGTGATCTTCAACTCTTGATATCTTGACTTGTGCTCTCTATTGTACTTCAAAGAAGCTTCCTTTAGTTTTTTAAAAAAATTCTAAGATTATGAATTTTTTAATTTTCATACGTACATAGCAAGTACAAGTCACCTTGGATGACTTTGAATTTTGAGTATGTTGTTCTTGAAACAACTTGCAACAACTTTTTTTAATATTCTTAAACTCGAAAACCACATGGTATGGAGATAAATTGAGATAAAAACTTTTGATTTGACTTTACTGATAGAATTACCTTAAAAAAACTATGCAAAATTTTAATGAAATCTCAAAGAATATTTGACAGAACAACCTTAAGCGTGAATTGAAATAATTCGAAAAATGATAATAAGTAAAATGCTGACGTCCAATTTCAATATAACTCTTTACGAAACATTTATATATAATTGCTCTGAATATAAACAAGAAATAAATAATTATTACGTTTACTCAACATATTTGTTCAGATATAACCCTTTATAATTGTACATTTGGCAATTATCTTCAGTTTTAAATATTTTAATACTTTTATACTTTTGAAAAAAATATCCCCTAAAAACTAATTTATCCTTAAATAAATTAATTATATAAACAATAAAAAATATATAAACTATTTATAATAAGTTTTAACCACTATTTAAATTGTTGTACGAAACTTTCGGTGCTCGAATTCGACGCGCAGTTATCTTTTATGGACTTGTTTTTCACCAAATTCCATTGGTTTCTAAAAATAATTTTTTTATAATGAAATTGACGGTATGTATTCACAAGAGGATCAAACATTCTCGCTCGCCTCACTCAGTAAATATTATTCCAATATCTCTAATTGCCAAAGCTGTTTTTACGTTTCGGAATTATTATTTTTTTCCTCGGTATACGTTGCGCTCATAAACTTTTCATAACGTTTTTCTCGATATACATACAAAGTTTTTTTTGTATCGATCGGTTTGCGCTACTGTCCGACGAGGTCGAAGACCCTTGGAGAGATTGATTCGAATGAAATTTACACGCGCGTTTTACTCTCACTCTGAGTCATCGTCGAGTTATTCACGTACACTTTCGTGCAGTTTGAACAAACATTTTGCCAAAAAACAGACTTTTCACCTGAAATCGCAAATAGGTTCGTTTTTTTTTGTTTGTTCAGAGCTCGATTATTTCGTGAAAAAATATTTTCGAATCTGACAACTCGTATCTTAAAAGTATTTGCGAGAAATGTTCAAGCTTGGTACGTTTTAGATAAGGTAAACGTCCCAATATATATAGTTGGATAGCTAAAGGTTTTCACACTTTATCTTCGTTTAAAAAATATTCAAACAAAAAAATCTCCTTCTGATTCACATCTAAACTATTGTCTGATATTTTAGTGATCCGAAATTCAGTTTTATCTGTTTATTTTAGATAATATTTTTAGTAAATAAATACTTGAATATTTGAATATGTAGAATGTCCCTATAGTTGGACAAAAAATCGACCCTGTCCCTAAGGTTGAACGAGTTTGTTTCAATAAATTATCGTTATGAAAAATAAACTTCATTGTATCTGATAAATAATTCATATGATTTTATTGAGAAAAAAATAATTCTAATATTAAAAATAATATAGCAAAAATTGTCTAACTATTGGGACATGTCCATCTATTGGAACATTTACCTTATTTTTTGAAATCGTTGGCGGAAGGGAGCTTATTCTTCTGGCGAAATGTCGATCGTCCAGTTTTCAGGGTCAACAGGATTCGAATCCTATACACGAGACATTTGACGTTTCCCCCAAGGTCGCCACGAATCGAGACACTTATGGAATATTTTCTCAAGGGCAATTTTTTTCATTGTTTTTTTATATTTTTTCGACGAGTCACGAGCACGAAAATTTGTGAAACGTGCATTTTCATTTTCTTCCTTCTATGTCTTAAAAATTTTCTTCGATTTATTAAGCTTTTTCGACGAGAGTCATAAAGTTACAGCAAATTTTTGAGAAATATACATTAATTATCATTTTATTGATATTTGTCTTACAAATTTGACGTCATTTTATCGACAATAATTACGAGCTGGATAACTTTTGCATAATTTAAAAGCAATTTGCTCTTTGGTACGAAAACTGTCAATTTTGATTGATTGACAGTTAAGCAATAACAGAAGAAACCACAATTGACGATAATAAAATCGTATAATGACTGATGGTTAAAAATAATCACGATTAGTCAATTTTGTCACAATGGAAAATAATCAGTGGTCACAGTCGCGTATTCTCTCTCTCTTTGTATCGATACAGAGTTACGTAACCGAGATTGCATGTCGTGCTCTGCTAATTAAATGAATCAATCACTGATCAGTTCGACGTGTGTGAAACTCGAATCATTCAAGTGTGAACGATCAAGAGGGGATTATTGTCAAATTGGCACGTAATTAAGGTACATAGTTCAACAGCAACAATGATTTAAAAAAAAAAATTTTGAAAAAAATCATAGACTTTGCTGAAAAAATAAATAAATAAATTAAAAAAGAAATCGAATAATTTATCTGGCTTAGTTTTCAGGACATTTAAAATTCAATGTTTACAATTCTTGAGTTATTGAGCATTTAAATTGCATCCTTATGCACAAAATATATATGAAGGGTATATTTATTGTTATTTATCTAAATTATATTTATCTTATCTGAAAAGTAAGCAGTTCTACATATATTAAATTTAAAAAGGTTTCACTACGTACAACTCGAGATATTTATTGACAAAAATGAATATTTTCTGCAGTCCAAGAGCACGAGTTAAATATTGCGATCTTCAACTCTTGATATCTAGACTTCTGGACAGTTAAACTTGTTGAAATTTTTCACAGCTCTTTATTGCATTTTGAAGAAGCTTCCTCAAATTTTTTTTTTAATCCTAAGATTATGATTTTTTAATTTTCATACATACGTAGCAAGTACAGGTCACCTTGGATGACCTTGAATTTTAAGTATATCGTTCTTGATACAATTTGCAAAAACTTTTCTTAATTGACTTAAACTCAAAAACCACATGGTATGGAGATAAATTGAGATAAAAACTTTTGATCTGACTGTATACCAATAGAACTACCTTAAGGTAGGAGTCGCGTGACAGTCTATTCAAAAGTTTGGTTTTACGTGTTAACTAAATGTAAAATCATCACTTGAATTTTTTTGAGACAGAATTTTTTCAAAATTTATACCGATCTTCTTTGACGTCATATTAACATGTGT